>PVKE010017079.1:0-31193 GCA_004027555.1 Craseonycteris thonglongyai
CTGTCTCTGTCTCTGTCTCTCTCTCTATCTGTCAAAAGTAAAATAGAAATAACTATGCACTGAAGACAAAAAGATAATTTCTCTCTATAAATGTGAAAAGATAAAAAAAAATAAATAAATAAAAAGAAATAAGCATAGCACTTCATAATATTTTGTGGTGTATTAGAGAAAGATTATTAATAGCCTCAGATTCCATTTAGGTTTGTGAGAAACAATCCCCTGATATTCAGGTAGATACTATAATGCATTACATACCAACCATGTGCCTGGATGAGTGCTAAGTGCTGTATATACTTTGTCTTATTTATTTACTCCATCACCAGCCCGAAGAAATACACATTATCATATTACATATGAGGAAACTCTCGTTCAAAGTGGACAAGCAACATCTGTAAGAAAACAGAGCTAAGTTAGTAGTGGTGTCTGACTGCAGACTGGCACACTGTACATCGGTAGCTTCTCCAGAATTGTATTATTAAGATTGATATTTCCTTTTTAATGAATGCGCTGTGTTACAAAGTTATTCTCATAGCTTTTAGGTCCTTATGAACAGTATTCTTTTGACCAGCTACAGCGAACTTGCTATGAGAAACCATCTTATTCTGAACAATCTGCATCTATAAGGGCGAGCTTACTGATTGCTCTTTCTAATAAGAATAACTCTTACCCTTTGCATTGTAAGACTACTGAGCTGGACTGAGGTGGAGTCATGTCCTTCCCAGTGTGTTACCCTGCCAGTAATTACTTGCTCACTTTTTCCCTCTTCGTCATTTTTTTCCTGGACACCCTGTTTTGTTGCCAGTCGCTTGTTTAAGGCAGTGGGGCTATAACATGAACAAAATAGATGTGGTGCCTGTCCTATGGAGCACATAAATTAGTGGAGATACAGACAACCAATCAACCAACATAAGTGTGTGTGCACACATGCATGCATGCATGTTAATGACAGACCATGGTAGATACAAAGAAGAAAAATAAAACCAGGTCTGGGGATAGAGAATTATGGGGGTCAGTCACTGTTTTTAATGGAGTGGTTAGATAACACCTATGTAAAGCTGACCTGGGACAGCAGGTGAGCATAGTGAGGGGGAAGCTTTCTAGGTAGAAGGAAAAGAACTGCAAAAACCTGGAGTTGGGAATGTGCTTGATATATTTGACCGTCAAAAAGGAAGCTGATGAGGAGGGAGAATAAGAGGGATGTGTTAGGAAATGAAGGAGAGGGAGGCCCTCTGGAGCTGGGTGGTGTATGTGGGGCTAGTAGGCCTGGAGTAAGGGCATAAAGTTTGTTTGAGGAGTGATGGAATTCCACTGGAAGCCTTTAAGCAGAGGACTTGTGTGATAGGATGGAGGATTGTAAAGGGCCACTTTGGTTGCTCTGAAACAGGTTGTTACAGGGCAAGAATGGAACAGGGAAATAATCTGGGAGCTTGTGAGGAGAGATCTCGGAGCCTGGATAAAGTAAAGCAGTTCAGATTTTCATATAACCCATGAGCTTGTCAAAGACACTGACTCATGATGCAGATGACAAAATCAGTTTTCAGAAAAGCTGGCATTCTTGAATGATGGGTTAAAACTGATGTAATGATATTTAACAGGTCATATAAAGCCTGACCTCAGTTCTGAAAATCACCTGCTCAAGTACTTTGGGGGAGTTATATTTGACCTCAAGGGTATCTTGCTAACAGTAAGTAAGATGTGGCTTGCAAAACCTTTTATTTAAATACAGGTCGCAGATACAGAATTATAAACAAAGATTGAGGGAAGTCAGGGTTCTACTGGGTCTTAGGTGCTGGTCTAGCCTCATTAGGAATACAGGGGCAGGCGAGTGCAGAGGCCCACGGCATGGATGCACTGCGGGGTCACCCAGAAATGGTGATGGAGAGAGAAGTACCTTCTCTCCTGTAGCAATGGTGGATATTATCAGTAAGTTACTCTCACATGTCATCATCTTTTCCCCTTATTTTCCAGCAGCGAGTATCCTCTCCCTAGTAGTGATAAAGAAACCAGTAACTAGATTTTAATAATGATATGAATAGATAAATTCTTGTTTGGATTCTTGTTAAATGCCAGACAATTTGGTAAATTAGTTACATTGATAATCACATTTAATTTTTACAACAAACCTATTTGAGAGGTACCCTCATAAGTTCCCTGTTATGGAGAGGAAACTGAGGTTTATAAAGTTTAAATAACATTCTCTAAATCATGGAGTGCTAGTGGAGCCCAGAAGAGAGGAATAGAAGATACAGGATTCAAACCCAGGCAGTTTGCTTCAAAAGCTAGAATTTTTAACCACTGTGTTAGACTGCTAATCTGGTGGGTGGAATAATATTAGTAGTATAATTTATGCATATTATGTGCTAAATAGTGTTTCTTATGGGTTGAAATCTATCTTTTATACTGATTCTATGAGAAAATTTGTGCTGAGTTTTAAACTACCTTAACTATAAGTTTTGGGGACAAAATCCATTAATTATTAAGGAAATGCCTATATTTTCTTAATGTCTGGATTCAACATTTTAGAGGGAACAGTGACAAACTATGTTTTATCCAGAAGGTGATCAATAGTACAAGACTGAAAACCAGATCATCTGAAGAACAGCCATAGGAACTAGAGAAATTTAATTTGGAAGAGGAGTGCTTTTAAAATGCAGTGAAGGTTTCTCCTTGCTAACATGGCAAAACCATAAACCCTAGTATGACCTCCAGACCCTTAAATAAACTTCTCTTCCTAGCTATCAGATCTAGTCTTCTGGCTTACTTCTATTTACATGCTGATGACTCCCAAATTTATATCTCTGGCTAAGACTTCTCCCTAAGCCCCAGACTTGTAAATTCAGTCTTATTCAGCATTTCCACCTGATATCTAATCTGTATCTCAAACTTAATATAGCCAATACTGAGCTCCTATTTGCCACACAAAATGGTGGCCACATAGTCTTTCCAGCTCAGTGCCCAGCATCACCTTCCTTCAGGTTACTCAGGCCCAAAACCTCACCTTTATATTTGATTTTTTCCCCAAAAAAACAAAAACTCCACATCCAATTACAGCATGTCCTGTTGCTTCCACTTTCACTCATATCTCCCTACCACCACTCAGACTGTATCTCTACCTCTTCTTCCTGATCACTCTAAAAACATAAACAGGTCAAACACTTAATCTTCGATCTGCTTGGATCCCTCCACCCTCACCCACAGATAGTCTCACTTCCTTCACGTGTGGTAAAAGGAATAATGAACCCACAAAATGTCCACACCCTAATCCCCAGGACCTGTGAACATGTTACTTACATGTAGAAGGGGCTTAATGAAATTGATTATGGCTAAGGTCCTTGAGATCACAGAAACTATTTTGGATTGTCTGGGTGCCCCAGTATAATCACATGAGTCTTTAAAAGTAGAAAAGGAAGAGAGAAGTAGGTCAGAGAAATGGGACATGCAAAGGACTTTATCTGCTGTTGCTGGCTTTGAAGATGGAAAAAGGGAGTCACGAGCCAGGGAATGCAGATGGTTTCTAGAAGCTGGGACCTGCACTCAGCTGGCTGCCAGCAGGGAAGCAGGGACCACAGTCCTACACCCAGAAGGACATGGGGAACTTTTCTTCCCATTGATCCACCAAAGGGAACCCAGTCCTGCCAGTACATTGATCTTAGCTCAGTAAGAGTTGAAGCAGAGAAATCAGCCAAGTGCACTGGACTTCTCACCTATAGAACCATGAAATAATAATTGGGTGTTGTGTTACTTACGGCAGGAATAGAAAGCTAATATAAGAGCTCTGCTCAACTATGCATTTAGTAAGACCTTCCCCAGCCACCCCATGTAATAGCCATGCATGCTATCATCCAGGTGCTCTCTGTCCTTGTTATCTTGACTTATTTTTCTCTGTAGCCCCTATGGCCACCTAATATGCATTTATTTATGTGATTGATTGTCTTTGTCCCTTTCCATTAAAATGTAAGTAAACTTTGTTAAGAATCTTTCTGTGCTGTTCACTGTTGTCTCTCCAGTGACTAGAACTGAGCCTGGCCTGTGTTAGGTAATTAATCTTGGTTGAGCAATTGAATGAATGGGGTTAGCCTTTTGCTTCCTCTTATGCACCCCACACCAGCCGGCTATACTTCACTGAGCTCTTTCCATCCTCTCATCTTCTGCTTCAGGGCCTTTGCATATGCTCTGCCTACAGTACTTGCCCCTCCCTCCTCTTTGCTTACGTTCACTGTAGATCTATTCAGAAATATCAGCTCTTGAGGGAAAGCTTTCCTGACCCCTGAGCACAAATCTTATCCTCTTTTATGCACTCAGATAGCTTTGTACACTTTCTCTTTATAGTATTTATCATGCATCCTAATTAGATATTGTTTTGACTACTTTCTTAATGTCTCTCTTACTAGTGTGTAAGCACCCTAGAGACTACGTAGGTCTCTGGGTTGCTCACTATTGTTTCTATAGTTATAGAAACAACAGAATTATATATTTAATAATTCTATATTTAATATAGAAGTATATTTTTAATTATATATTTAATTCTATAGTTGATTCTGAAACTATAGAGTTATAGGACATAAGATTATATAGCACATAAGATCTGGCCTCTGAAGCCAGATCATCTGGGTTTATAAATCAGCTCCTAGACCTGTGCCTTTTAAGTTATGTAACTCACTCTATGACTTGGTTTTCTTAGATATGAAGTATGTGGGAATAGTAATGGTACCTATTAATATATCACAAGTTCTTATGCAGATTAAATCAGTTAATAAATGAAAGTGCTTTGAACACTGTGTAGTGCACAGTAAACAATCAAAAAATGCTGCTATTGCTGTTATTAATACCAGGTGCTCAGTAAAAACCTGTGCAAATACACAAGTGAATTTCGTTAGAACTGGATAGCTGTATTTAAAAATGAATATTTATTACATTTGCTTTAGTTTAACTTTAGAAGGCAGAAATTTGATTAATTATCTTTTACTTCTAATTATAAAAATTATATATGCTCTGGTGAAAAATATAAGTTAAAGAGAAAATTACAATAATTTGCAATGCTAACACTCCAGCATCATTTTGACCTATTTCCTTTGTTCCCTTTCTGTGCGTATTTTATATAGTCAGCAGCACAGTTTGGATAAAATATTTTATCCTGCTTTTTCAATTAGTATTATATTGTAAGTGCATTCTCAAAATATCACTGTAGATTCTTACTATTTTTCCCTAAAAAAATTATTCAAAAATTTTATTTTATTTTGTGTATAAAACATATCGATGTGAATGGAGTTAGTCAATAGCGATGCATTTGCTGAAAATTAGAGAATGTGATCGCACTTTAAATAATATGATTATGCCACTTAGATGATCTTTTTAAAGGGGAGGTATGAAAGACAGTGATGCCTGAAGTTCCAGACGGCTCTGGAATGGAGGTGGAATTTTGTCTGACTGCTGAAAGGAGGCTTGGATAGGAATGCTGGACCTAGAGAGGCTCACCCGTGAGCAGAGGCACTTGGGTCAGTGATCATACTCTGAGAGGTCGGGGCTTTCTGAGGGGAAGACAAAGGGAGCACTTGGCTGTGAGTGGCTCCTCCAGGAGAGCTGTGGAAAACGAGATTGGGTGGATGGGTTGAGCAGATTCTGAAGGATGGGTATGGAGGGGTGGGTGCAGATGGGAGATTTGCTCCTTTTTGCTGAAGCCATGAGCTTGTGATGAGGATGTGCAACCTCTAGCTAAGTAGTTTGAGAGAACAATGATGGATTTTTTTTCTTCCTCCATATGACAAGCTATTTCTACCACAAATCCTTTCCTAAGCAGCCTGTGAGAACCATGAAAACCATTCTGTGCTTCCTGCTGGAGACTTTGTCTAGTATTCGTAATTAGTAACGATTTGTTCCATTTCAAAGCATAATACAGAGCACCAAGACATTTATTTTCTAACAGACTGGAACAGAAGACCTCATTTTATCATTCTAATTTTCTTAATGAAGTTACTATGGCTCAATATCTAGGTTTGTCCAAACTAGTAGTGCACATAGAATTTATTCATCTGTTTTTATTCTTTCAAAGCAGATTGTAAAAGAAAATAATGAAGCTCATATAGTACCTACCTTTCAGAATGCTTGTTTAACATAATATTTGATTTATTGCCATAACTCAGTTAATCAAAGAAGGAACAGTGTGTACATTTTATAGAAAATCTAAGTCAAACTTATGTGATATTGAAACTAATAAAAAAACTGTTAGCCAGTCATCATGTATAACCTGATGTATCTGAGTGCATTTTTCCCCTCATCCTGAATTGATTGATTGGTTTTGTGTCATATAGATGCAGTTTAAGAGGAAAAAAAGAATAGAGACTTTTCATAATCAAATAATCAGTCAAGGGGCTGCAGCTAAAATTAATCAGTACTAGGGTTTAGACTGAAAACCTGAAATCCTATAACTATCAATAAACTCAAGAAACCCCTTTCTTTATAACCAGAGAGATTTAACACGAAAACATTTAGCAAGGATTATGTCACTATTAGGATGTCTGAAAGTAATATATGTACATGGGAAAAATTCCAACACTACATAAATATATAAAAGGAAAAAGAATATGTTTGCTACCTTCCAGAACAAGAATTTAGTTGATAAATTTCTGAGGTAAGTATCATAACTCTAACTAGCATGCTTGTATTCTCTATTTCTTATATCTGAGTTTTAGAAAACCTCTATTGTCCTTCCACTTTGAAACAGGAATTTAGTCCACTGCACCTCTGTATTTCCCTTCCCTCCACACTCAGTTTTTACTGAGTATATGGTTTTAATTTTGTCTAAAAAAATTTTAACTTTATAAATTTTTTTATTTGTCACTTTGTAACTTTAACCATGATCTTCATGCATCAATTTTCAGCAGTATACTCTGACTACTAGGTATATAAGGTGAAAACATTTGCACCCCATTTACTTCTTTCATCCAGTCCCTCTCCCCTTCATCTCCTATTTTCTGGTTACACCTTGTTTTTTACAAGGTTTAAAATATTTACTGTCTGTTCTGTAAAAAAAAAAAATTGTCTTGTCTGCCATATAGAGTGACTCTAAAAACTGAACACAATAATTAATGTTCCCCAAATTATAATTATATATGTGTGTGCACATATGTTTTTTTATATTTTTATTGTGTCATCCAGTATTTGGGACAGTACAGATTTAATAAGTTCTTAAGAAGTACCGGTACCCTTCTGCTCTAGAGTGTGGTATGCTTTTTGTATGTAGATCAATGTTCTGGTTTCAGTTGAGTGGAGCACAGGCCCCTAAAGTTTGGGGGTAAAGACCTTATGCCATGCCCCAACCTCCCACCTTCTGCCAGTGTCCTGTTTCCTGCAAAGCTACCTCCAGAGGACAGAACCTTGGGAGAAGAATGGATGGAAAGTATTGTCATCCTCTAGAACAAGCTTGTACAACCTGCCGCCTGTGGGCCTCATGCGGCCCAGGACGGCTTTGAATGCAGCCCAACACACATTCATAAACTTTCTTAAAACATTATGAGATTTTTTTGTGATTTTTTAAATTTTTTTTAGCTTATCGGCTATCATTAGTGTTAGTGTATTTTATGTTTGGCCCAAAGCAATTCTTCTTCTTCCAATGTGGCCCAGGGAAACCAAAAGGCTGGACACCCCTGCTCTAGAATGTTTCCTGATTTCTCTCACTTCCTATTTTCAGTTTCTCCTGTGAATAGGATCATATAAGGTAGTGTGTGCATTTGGGAGTCAGTCTTGTGCAGTGGTTAAGAAGGCAGATTCAAGAACCAAATTGCTAGATTTAAAAAGCAGTTCTCTTATGGGCAAGTTACCTAATCCATGCCTCAGTTTCCTTACATGTACCCATTTCCTGTGAGAACTAAATGAGTGATTATTATGAGTAAAGAGCTCAGCCAGATTGGAAAAAATTTTGGTCATGATTTCTTCAGGTGTATTTGTCTTTCTCCCCAACCCATGTCCACCATCTCTCTACTGTGGGGATTCCAATTACACATAAGCTGTTTAAAGTTGTGCCATAGTTCACTAATGCTGTATTTATTTTGTAGTTATTTTTCCTCTCTGTTTCATTTTGGACAGTTCCTATCACTAGGTTTTCAAGTTCATTAATATTTTCTTCTGCAGTGTCTAATCAGGTATTCATTTTATACAGTGTATTTTGTTTAATCACAGACATTGTTGATTTCATCAACAAGACCCAGACCTATTGTCTAAGTCTTTTTTTATATCTTCCATACCTCTTACCATGATCAACCTTTCCTCTGGATTCTTGAACATAAGAAACTCCCTTCTATACTGTTTTTAATGCTTTTGTTTACTAATTTTATCTGTGTCATTTCAGGATCAGTTTTGATTGATTGGTGTTTCTTCTCATGAGTTGTATTTTCCTGCTTTTTGATTAGATGTCACACTCTGTGAATTTTATCTTTTTGGTGCAGGATACTTTTAGTCATAAAAAATATTTGAGGGATGCCAGGATAGCTTAGTGGTTGAGCGCTTGCCTCATAATCACAAGGTCCCGGGTTCAATTCCTGACCTCAGCCCCAGCCTGTGCAAACCCATATGCAGAACTGTGGTGCCACCTGGTAACTGCTGGGATGGCAAAATGGCAAAGATTCTTACCTCCCATGCAGGTGGCCCCTGGTTAGGTTCCTGCTCCACTCAGCCCCACATCCACCTGTGTGGAATGAAACCATGTCATAACTAATGATGTACAATTGTAGAGACTGCTCTGGGCCTTCCCCCATCTCTCTCGCTCTCTCTCTTCTCTCAAACAATAAAATAATTTTCAAAGATATTCTTGAACTTTGTTCTAGCATGTGGTTAAATTACTCAAACAGGTTGCTCTCTTTGGGTCTTGTGCATAAGCTTTGTTATACTGGACTAAAAGAGATTTTAGTCTATGTTAGTTTTGCCCACTACTAAGGCAAGTCCCTTCTCAGGACTCCTAACTAAAGCTTCATGAATTCTGAAGCTTTCTGCCTTTGCTTACAGGAACAGGTACTGTGCACATTTGTCTGTATGCTATGAGCACTGTTGTTTCTAATCTCTTCCCTTCCTTGTGTAGTTTCCCCAATCCTATGTTCTGATGAGGATTCATCTGAATGCTGAAGAGAAAACATCTTGGCTTCCTCTCACTCCAGTCTCCCCCTCCCTAACTCCAGGACCTAGGGTTCTATGTGGGGTAATCTCAGGGCTCACCTTGTTTGTTTCCCACTTCTCACTGTCTTCATTTTCTCATGTCTGCTGTTTTGAGAGCCATTTTTTCCAGGTTTTTAAATTGTTTCAAGTGGAGGTTAAATCTGCTCCCTGTTAACCCCATCTCAGCCAGAAGTGGAATCACCCTCCCCTAGGTTTGACTTAAAATATAATAATTAAAAAAAAAGGGAATGAAAACAAGTTCACCCACTTACAGTACAAAAATTCTAGAGGCAGCACATTCACCTCCTGTATACATTTTCCCCTGTATACTCTTCAGATTTCATAACTCCCATGGCCGCTCTACTTAAGAAGACCTCTGACAACATCATCTGAAATGTCACATTTGTCCAGTTGTCTCATTGCCCTGCTGTGGTGTTCTTCACAGCTTTTCTCATTTCTGGACATCACCATACTTGTTCATATGTTTGTAGTCAGTTTCCTTCACTAGATAGGATGCACTCTCCATGAAGGCTTGGCTCTTGTCTATTTTGTTCACTGCTGAACACCAGGGCCTAGAACAAGTCCTGGGCACTCTGTAAGCCCTCAGGAATATCTGTTTAAAAAATAAATGAATGAATGCCAGATTCTGTGCTTTGAACTTTCCAAACATCATCCTATGCTGCCCCCCACCTTAGAGGTAAATAACTAACTACTAAGACTTTTCCTGGAAAGCAAAGCAGGGAAAGGGTTTTCTAGGCAGCAGGGACAACATGTATCAGAAACTCTTTTTTTAAGTCTGGTATGGAATTCAAGAAAATAGGATTTATTAAATTAATTCCATTTCTTGCTTTATATTGTCATGGGAATTCTGATTAACCAGCTTCCTTTCCTAGCTGTTTTTCCAGAATTTAAAAGAAAAAACTATTGACAATAAGAGGTATATTGAGCATTTTAAAAATGACAACATAATAAAAACATTAGAATGAAAATTTATCAGACACTGTGTGTATATGAGTGTATACACACACCCTCCCCACCCCTACCTTCATGACCCATGAATTTAGTGATTGTGAAAAGTAACTAGAACTTGGGAATGGAACCATCTGGTCGATAGAAGGGATGACATTCCATAAGGCATCCTCTCTGTCATGTGTCTTATCCTGGGTTTCAAGAGGAGGTACCTTGAGGGGTGACCTAATAGGTTGAACCTTACCAAGTCTTCAACTTTCTCCTATGGATTCTGTACCAAACATGCCAATTAAAGTGGTGATTTTTCTGAAGAAACTCCAAGTATCTGGACTCTGAACGTAACTTGGTTTATACAGCTCGGCAGATGGCAATTACTTTCATAGCTCTCACATTGTCCCAATTTAAAAAAAGGAGGCTCTGTATCCTATTAATAACCAGGCTCCCAACTTGAAGCTGTTGCTTCTTTTGTTTGTGTTTCTCAAGGTATTTTCCTCATCCTATTGCTGGCAGGATCTTTGAAGAATAATACTTTAGTGAGTTAGTGAACAGACTTATTTTCTAAAAAATAATGTAGGTTATCTCTGAGAATTTGAAGCATATGCAGATGTTTTTAGAAGATCATATTTTCATGAATTCACCAAAAAAACTATTTTTAGAGGATTACTTGAAAAACCAAATGTTAGAATAAAATATTGATTAAATTGGTAAAAATTTACCACTTATTTAATAAAAGCAGGGTTTTTTTTAATACTGAGTCATGTAACAGAAGATTTTGTTTCTTCTTCAAAGACCCATAAGGATACACACTTTATGTTTGATGACATAATTTCTGCCTTTCCCAAAAAGTCATATTTACATATAAGTCAGAAAAAATAGACCCATAGGAATCTATTTTTATAATGACAGTGTGTGATCTTGTATTTCATATGCTAACTTTAAAGTTCTTTTTAGGGATAAAGTAAGCATGCTTTTAACACGCTTCACGTCACATGGCCTCAACTTTAGTTTTTTTTTTCAGGAGCACAATTGAAGCAGGGACTTAGTCTTACTAAGGAATTGAATAATATTCCTTCATCTCAATGTTGACAAAGGCTTAATCAAGGCAAGAGGAGTCAAAGACAAACTTGCAAATAACAGAGCACCTTCTCTTCAGTTCCTGGCCAGCATCCTCTCCCCACCCCACCTTAACATTGTGTTTTCATGAGTATTTCACGATATTTCTCATCCCTTGTTCCCAGTCTTGACCCACTGACCTAAGAATCAAGAAAATGTCATGTTAGTGCCTACTAATTAGTGCACCCAGAGAGCCTTTTCATCTGGCCTTTCAACCTTCTGGAGGTAGAAGCACAAGCTGTCACTCGTATCACGCAGGGAAAATGAACCTTTACCACGTTTTCCCTGTTTTGCAAACAGCAGAATAAGTGCAGCTGGAACTAGAGATGAATATGCAGGTTAGAAAAAAATTAACCTAAAATGCACTGCTGTTTGCATGATTGTCTTATAGATGACACGGCACCGCCCCCATTGAAGCACCCATAATGGTGTGCCGCGGGCCTATGATTTTTACCAGACTCTTGTGGTAGCATCACAATTTTATCTCAATACCGTCACTACATTTGGTGAAATAATTTTAAGGAAGAAATGTCTTCTGATGAAAAAGTTAAGGAACTTTTTAAGGCATCTATGTTTCTGTTGTTTTTAGACACATTTGTGGGGGTACGTTAGTTTGTTAGTGAGCATTTGTTCAAGTGCTCATTAATCAGTGCTCTTGGGCCAAGGGTCTCCTGAGCCTTCTGGGTTTTGGGGCATCAGCTACTGTAATTAAAGGGATGAAATATATCATGGTCACAAACTTACCACATCAGACAATTGAGGGTTTCGAACTGGTAGAATTAATCTTTTTAATTTTTTCCTTAGGTGTTTAAGATAGAAGTGCTAATGAATGGAAGAAAACATTTTGTTGAAAAAAGGTACAGCGAATTTCATGCCTTGCACAAAAAGGTAACTCTTCCACCCCTCCACCCCCCACCCCCAACCTCTCCCTTTCTCTATATGGCAGATGGTAAAATGTTAAGACTGCTTTCTGGGGTTCCTAAGAGCATTAACAGTTCTTGGAGCTGTATGACTTCTTTTACCATTAAGTAAATTTCCTTTTAAAATAAATTGTGCTTTCTGAGTAGGTGGGTTTTCTTTTAAGCTCTTTAAATAGATGTGAGATGGCAAGCTGTTTGCAATGTTCTGTGTTGGTTATTGTAAGTTCAAAAAGAAAAGTACCCAGATCCTATTTTATCCATAAAATAGCCAATGATCATTTTGTAAGAAGGAATTTATTAAAATCAATTTACACTTACACATACCGGTACTTGGAAAAGGTAATTTACATGTCACATGTATTCAAGCACTGTTTGGGGAATATGTAAAAGGGGGGCTCACAGCCTTCTTTTTAATTATAAAGGCCAGTTTACAGGACTGATGTTTCATGAAGTCAGATAAAGAAACAAGAATACAAAAGGAATAGCTGAGATTTTGGAAAAATGGTCAATAAAGAATAGGATAATGAATACTTTCTTATTTTCTACCAACATTTAATGTTTTGCAGGTTACAAATTATCTTTCGGTTGCTGAGATTATCTTAACTAGAAAAACCTCATGAAATTGCCCCCCCCCAATAACCATGTATGAGTTACTGTAATTTTACCATTTTCTTTTATACGTATGCATATTCATTTGTGTATATATTTTTAATATGGCTGCTATATATGCATACATACACATATAAAATATATGGCATAATTTTTTTACTTTTGTTATTTAGGTAAGAAGTTAAATGGAAAGATATTATTTTTTAAATTTCATTAAACAACTCTTAAATTTTCCAGTGCTAAATGATGTGATAGTGTGCTTACTCTGTATTAAAAGTTCTTTAGCATCTTTTAAATTTAAATTTTCCACTTAGCTTTTAGTCAGGAGAATAGTCTTGAGTAAAAACTTTAATAGGATATTATTCAGAAGTTAGTGAGAATGTTTCCCTCTGTTTTCTTTGAAAGAGAACCCTAAGTTAGTTATCTGTACAATTTTCTGTTAGGACAACAAGGGATAATTTACATTTTGTTCTCCAACTAAAATTTTGTTATATCCAGGCTTAGTTCCAGAAGAAACAACACAGGTTTAGGTGGGGCATTGCCCCCCAACTTTATCAAAGCACCAACCCAGAGGCCTCCGAAGAGAAACAAACCTGGAGTCTCACATCCTTCTCAAGGAATTCTGTTTTGTTTACTGTTTTTCAAGGAAAGAGATTCCAGAGAGAGATGCACTGAGTACCTCATGAAATAAGTCCTTACAGTGAGATTAAAACCAGAACTCCACCTCCTACCCAGCCTCTGATGACCAGAGTCTGGACTAGGCAGCATATCACATGTAAGCCTCCTTCCTAACTTCACAGGTCAGCACCCAGCTCTCCATAACCCCGACACAGCCCAGCTGTCTCCCCAATTCCACACAAGACACAGCTGCCTGACTGCCAATTAGGCTTGCCCTGGGCAAGAAGCTGCCCAAGCTTCTTAGAGTGGAGGATCGTTCACCCTCTTCTCTTCCCTAATGCAATTTATTTTCTTCTGCTGAAGAGGACTCTCTCCCCAGTGTTTATAGGCAGTTCCTAGACAGTCACAGTAAAAAAATAAAAATAAATAAATAAATGCCTAGAGCTTCTAGGTCTTCTCTCAATTTCTGTAATTCTGTTAATAATTTTACGTATTTTTTAAATTATGTCACCAGACCTGCTAGAGTCAAGAGAATAAAATTTTCAGATCTCTCAATTTTGCAGCCTTATTAAATTAAAACATCCTTACAGGGTCATAGTGAGAAAAGCATAGCTTTGTGGGGTAGAGTTGTCATTGGGAGACACTATCTAATTTTATATATTATAGAGCAGAAAATGGCTGCTAGAAATCTCCTTTACTTGCCCCATTGCAATTGACTGAGATTTGGCAAAAGACAATTAAGTACAAAAAAATATTAAGTACAAGTAATGGTAGGGTGTTAAAGCAAACATAAATCTGTACTCTTGAATGTAGATCTGTGTGTAAAAAAGGATGGAAATGGGCAAAAAAAATTAGAATAAACAAGTTTTACTGATTATTGCTGCCATGTTTGTACAACTTTACCCTTTTCTCAGAATTTTGGTATCCCAGTTTCCATATTCAAATTTTGTGATATGCTTTGAATGTTATGTCTTTTTACATTATGGTTTTTTATTAATGCAATTAAATTCTCATTTAATTTTTTAAAAATACTAAAGTATTTCTTCAATGGATACAATTTGTTCTGTTGCCAGCTTCCTGGTTTTTCTGACAGTTAACGTTGTATTTTTTGTTAGATGTGTTTAGCCAATGTCCCGAATTAATTCTAAAATCATATGAGCTATTAACAAGTGTGTTGCACCTTTAGAGTAATAGATACACAGCTCATCTTTCTGTACGACCAGCACAGAAATGCCTCCTGACTTATTGTCGGGCTGATTTTGAGGCAGAAACTAAAACCATTATCCATTTGACAGTCCATCTAGTTGTCTGAACAAACTTCTTAATGATTATTACTTTCCCAAACGTTTATAACTATTGATAGTAAAATATGAAAACAGTATCCTAATTGTTTACACTTAGGATTCCTTTCTATCTTTTTAAAAATTTAGTTTCTATTTTTATATGCATTATTTTCCTCTCCTCAAGTAACTTTTACATTATAAAGCTAAACCTTGCAGAAAATTTCAGGGGCAGGTGAAATAACCCATTGTTACCCACACATATTTCTACTATCCTAATATAGTTTCTGTTTTTCTTCTTTTCTGGCATTTTTTAGTAAGCCATAGGCTGCTGTTGTTAACCATGTTCCCCCATGGTGGTAGTTATGGTTAGAAGTGAAGTGTGCAAGCTCTGTAATTGGAATGTTCCACAGCCTACCTTTACTTCCTGCTAGCTCTTTATGATCTTGGAGCAAGTCACATGATCTTTCTGTGCCTTGGGGTACTTGTTTTTAATATAGATCAATCAGAGTACTAACTTCACAGGATTGTTTTACAAACAAAAGTTGAGTAATGCACTTTATGTGGTAAACTTCCAATAACTGATAGCTTTCATTATATATAATCTTTTCCCCATATTTAGCAGGGTCCCCTTAAGCAAGATTACTAAAAGAGGCACTCTCTGTCAAAAAGTATGGATATTTTGCAACCAGCAAGTATGAAAGTATTACAGCATCTCAGCAGCTTTGAATTTTACCCCCCAAAATAATATTTGTTTATTTAGCAGGAAATCTATGTTGCCTTGCTGTTGTTTCAATTGGTATTTCTTAAGTTTGTTTTTGAGTATAGTCCCACTTTTTGGAATTCTGTTCCTCTGCTTTCCCATTTATCTGCTGGGGTCTCAGTGGTTTTTGCTCATTAGTTTGTGTAGCCTGTTAATACAACATTAGCCATTTGCATAAAGTACTTTTCACCAAGGATTTTTTAATTTTTGCTTTGATACTTATTGTAATTTACAATTTAAATTTAAATTTTTATGTTGTCTAATATATCAATTTTCACCCCTTTAGATTTTACATAAGATTATTTGTTTATTGCACAGCTATGAAGATTGTTTGATTCCATTTTCATTTAGTTTTTCTTGATTGGCATTTTTCTTTTTAATTATTTTTATTTTATCATTTGAGAGAATGTGAGAGAGGGAGAGAGTAAGAGAGAAGGGTGGGGAGGGCCCAGAGCAGTCTCCATAGTTGTACATAATTAGCTGTGACATGGTTTCATTCCACACGGTGAATGTGGGGCCGTGCAGGGCGGGAACTGAACCAGAGCCTCCACATGGGAGGCAATAGCCTTCTGCACCAAGCCGTCCCAGCAGTTACTAGTTGCACTGCAGTTCAGCATATGGGGTTGTATGGGCCAGGGCCAGGAATTGATCCTCAAACCTCACGATTGTTTCTGATCCTTGTTTTGTTATTCATCTCCTGCCACAGATCAGTTCTGCTAAAGCACTATTTTTATCTTTATTCTTTCACACAGATACATTGAGGGGGGTCCATATTGTCTGCCAAATCATGAAAGTTGACTGTCCAGGCTAATAATCTTTTTTTTTTTAAGATTCATTTTTATTGTTTTTGACAGAGATAGAGAGAGAAAGAGAGAAGGAGAGGGTCCAGAGCAGTCTCCACAGCTATACGTCATTAGTTTTCTACATAGTTTCATTCCACAGGTGGACATGGGACTGTGCAGGGCAGGAAGCAGGCCAGGGGCCTCCATGGGAGGCATGCCCCTGGTCTCCTGTGATCCAGGGGCAAACTGGGGACCTCCCACATAGCCTCGATCCGTTGAGAACTGAAATGGGGATATACCTCAGTTTAACATATATGTTCACACGGGCCAGGGCCGGGACTATATCCTCAGACCCCGACTGTAAGATGAGTGCTCAATTTGCTAAGCCATTGCAGCGTCCGCCCAGGCCAATAACCTTAAGCCCTGTATTAGTTTCCTACTATTGCTATAACAAATCACCACACACTTTGCTTTACACAACACACACATTTATGATCTTATTCTGAATGCGTCAGCAGGGCTATGTTCCATTGGTATGAGGTGGGGCCCTACAAGAGAATCCGTTTCCTTGCTTTTTCCAGCATTGAGAGGCTGCCCACATTCCTTGGTCCATGGCCTCCTACCATCTTCACAGTCCGCAATCACTTCACTTCAGTTTCTACTTCTATAATCACATCTCTTCTGTCTGACTTTGACGCTTCTGCCTCCCTCTTGAGATTCCACTGGGTCGACCTAGGTAACCCAGGATAATTTTTCCATCTCAAGGTGCTTGACTCAATCACACCTGCATAGCCCCTTTTGCCATGAGGTAATCATTCACAGGTTCTGAAGATCAGGAGGCAGACATCTATGGAGGAATCATTTTTCTCTCTTCCACACACCCCTTTACTGGCAGGTCTTATTACCCACTGTTTCTCCTAAGAAAACATCAGTGGCAGCCAAGCCCGTCTCCCCCTTCACCCAGAGAGGTGGGAAGCATTACCCCTCTGCCCTTGCCATGCTGGACACGCTCCTGTCTGTGCTCTCGTCTCTTCAAACCAAACTAAAACCTTCCAGCTTCTCTTTCCATGTGAGTTTCTTTTATGTGCTAACCTCTTTGTTCTTGGAACTACTGTTGTGTTTAGAGTAGAGATTTCAACATAAATTAAAAGCATCTGAGATAATTAAAACTTAGTTATCCCTAATTTTGTCTAACTAGAATACATTTTTTTCTAAATAGGGTCCATGTCTTATCTACTGTATCTTCCTCACTCTGTTAGTTTGGGGGCACCAATTAGGCATTAAATAAGTATTTGGCAGTTGGGGTGTTTGGAGGACATTGTACGTACTTATGAATTCCTGGAGGAATGCTTCATTGACAAGAACAGTTCCTTGGGAGTTCAGTTCACTGTAAGTTTAACCCCAGGTTGCACTTGCACTTCCTTTGTAGCTTTGCTCACACTAGATGGGAAAACACCACCACCACCACACTGACCAGAGCACACACCCCACCCTAGTCTTCTCCAATCACTTAGCAAACTTAACTTTAAAATGTGTGGGAGGGTGCTCTCCCACAGCTGGGTGAGCATGAAACTTGCAAGCGCTTTCCCATGCCCAGTGGCACCTGCTCACATGCCGCTACGGCAAGGAACTTACCGCTCCAAATGGGGAGTCTTGGAAACAGCTTCACTCCCTGGGCTCACAAGGTGGAGAGGAAAACCTTCCCTGCTTTGCAGATTGTGAGCATATTTTTCATGCCTTTCCAGCCGTTTTCCGTCATTTCCAGCCCACCCTTTTATTCACAAAGGTTTCAAGGCAACACGGCACTGGTTTATTCCTAAATTAACTGTCTTCATTCTTGTTGTCGTCTATCTTTGGCTTGAGTAAAATACTGCATTCTCATACTGAATTTAATGAAGTACATATTTCAGGAGAATGGAAAAAACTGCCATATGGGGTTAAGCCAAGAGAACAACACAGCATGTAGGGTCTCTCAAGGGAACCCTGAGGCTTTTGGGGTCGTAGTATGGAGTCCAAGATTAAAGTTACCCCAGATGTCCCCCACTTGTTTACTTACCTTTTCTTTTCATCTTTTTTATTCATGTGCTTAGGGAAAGTATTTGTATTCCTTTCTGTGGGGGAAAAAAAAAAAGGTTACTATGGGCAGTGCATACGCAGAGGTCTGTATGGAGGAAGTTCTGTGTAAACTCTTGTATCAGTATAAAAAGGGAAAGGAGCGGTCACGACAGGCAAAGGGGATTGTGTTTCTGGTATCCTGGAATCTGGTCGCTATCTGTGTGGATCAGAAAGGCCGTTTGGCTGGACGCCGCATGGCCAGAACAGTTAATCATCGCATGGGGTGGCAGAGGGGTATTTATCTTGTAAGCAGCTGAGCCCTACTGGAAACATATTGTCTCGGGTTTGTCTCTCCTCATCTAAAGCAATTCATTACTCACCTACACATGCTGTCACAGATCCCAGCAGCTATGATGATCGGCTTCCTCAGTACTCCTGACATAAATAAAAAGAAAAAAAATGTTTTCAGTACTATATCTTCAAGATTTAAAAAAAAAAAAGGAAGAGAGAAAGAGAGAATGGAGTTGATTTTCTCTTCTGCAATGTCATAAATATTGTAATTCATTAGTTTTAAAGGAAACTTATTTATGTTTAAATTGAAACTTACTAAGCGTACTACCATGGAATAATTTAGCATTTGTGGCCTTGTTCTTGTTTGGGAAATACCTCAAATAATGTAGAGGTGAGGTATACTTTTCCTTCAGAGATCACAAATTTATTTTCTCTTTCTCCCTCCCTTTAATACTGGATAAATATATTTGCCATTTATCAAAATAAAACTCTCCTTTGACCCCATACTTCCCTCCCTGGCTCTCCTTTTCTCTCAGGAAAATTCCTTGAAAGAGGAGCCTCCATTTTCCAGTTTCCTGCTCTCTTTACCCAGTATTTTTAACTTCCTAGCATCACTGCTCACAGTCTGATCATACCCCTCCAGAAACATTTTCCTGACGCAATGTCTTATTTCGGCCCCTCCTCACTTGCCCTGCTTCTATTCCCTACCCCTCAGAGTTCGATATCTCAGACTGTGGCCCTTGTTTTGGTTTTCTGTCGCAGCACAACAGATTGCCACCAATTCAGCCATTTAGAACAATACCAGTGCATTATCAGAGTTTCCATGGGCCAGGACTCTAGACGCAGGTTTACTGGGCTCTCTGCTCAGCGTCTCATTGGGCTAAAATCAAGGTGTCGCCAAGGCTATATCTCCTCTGAAGCTTGGGGCCCTCTTTACATTGTCACGTCCTCATTTAGGTGGAATTTAGTTTCTTTTGCAGTCCTTGAACTGAGGTCCCTTTTTCTCTTGCTGTCAGCCAGGGGTATCTCTCAGCTCCTAGAGGCCAGCCTCAAGTCCTAGCCATGTGGCCCTGTCGCAACATGGCAGCAGAACTTCCTCAAAGCCTGCAACAACTGGGCCTTATAAAGTCTGATCTGATCAGGGGAGTCACAGTCTCATCACATGTCTTATAATGTAACCCACTCAAGAAGATGACTGATTTCATTACCTTCAGAGGTCCCATCTGCACCCAAGGGAAGGATTATACAGGTATGTATGCCAGGAGGCACGTGTCTTGGGTACTGTTGTAGGATTCGACCCATCACAACCCTTTTTCTTCATCTGTCCCTAGTTCCCAGTATCGTGTCATCTAGTTCCATGACTCTAAATACCACTTCTGTATTCTGATTCCCAGATTTACAGTCACATCCAACTGCCTGCACATTATCTCCACTTGGATGCCTTTTGGGCATCTCTGACTTAAAATCACTAGAACAGAACAGTGAATTCCTTTGTGTTAGGGTTAACTTTGGTAGGATATTATAGAAACTTGACTAGGTTTATTAAACAAGTAAAAGATTAATTATTCTCATATTGCAAGAAAACTAAAGGTAGGCAGTAAGAACTGATCTAGCAGTTCCACAGTATCCATGTTCAAGCTCTGTTATTGTTCTACATCACCACCATCTTTACCTCAGCAAGGGACATTCACTCTCTGGTTACAAAGTAGCTCTCTTTCCAGGTAGTGCTTCCACATTTCTGGCAGGGAGAAGAGCCTTTTTTTGTTTGTGTTTTGTTTGTTTGTTTTTATGAGGAAAATAGGACATATACTTATCAACTTTGCCACATGGCCATCCTATTAATTACAAGGGAACTTGGGAAATGAAGAGTTTTGCTCAGCATGTAAACACTTTCAGTGACATGGGGTGCTTTTACAAGAAAGGGGGAGTGAATATTGGATAGGCAGGTAGCGGTAGTAGCTGTATCTTCTATTCAAATGGGATTAGATTTGGGTGCAAGTGACTCGAGCCAAAATAATGGTGACATTAACAGACACAACTTTATTTCTCTGTCATATAATGTCTATGGTGGGTGTGGCAGTTTCATGATCATCGGGGACCCAGGCTCTGTGGCTTTACCATAAAGCTTCTCCCTCATGGTTGAAGGTAGTGGACTGCTGCAGGTCTAACCATTCCATGGGCAGTTCAGTGAGCAGGAAGGAGTAAAGGAAAGAAGGAAAGAGTCCTTCCCTTTAAGAACGTTTCCTGAAGTTTGCACATACATGTCTGCTTATCTGCCTTTTACCAGAATTTAGTCCTATGGCTACCCGTGGCTCCAAAGGAGATTGGGAAACGTGCGCTTTATTCTGGACAGCCATGTACTCAGCTGAAAATCAGAAGTTCTGTTCTGTAGAAGACAGTCAGTGGATTTGAGTGATAACTAATGTTCTCTGCCATTTACCAAAACCCTAGCATTCTGCCACCTTTCAGTAAACAGTAGGCAGGTCACCCAAAATATAGCTGCCAGGTGAGGTTAAAAACCTTTAAAACAGTGAAGGCTGTGAAGTCATTCTGAGCACGTCTGTTTTCCACGGACTCCTGCAGCCTTCTACCTCTCTCCACTTCCTCTGCCAGGACCATAGCCCAAGTCCCCATTGTCTCGTGTCTGGACTTCTGTAGGAGCTCCTGACTGGTCTTCTTGCCTTGACTCCAGGCCCTTCCTAGTCCCTCTTGCTCATAAAATCCAGCGTACTTTCTAAAAATTACATCACGTCATTCCCTGGCTTCAGACATTCAATATGCTTCCTATTTCAAATGGTATGTAAATTCCCACCTGGGCCTCCAAGGCCCTGCAGTGTCTGACGCAGCCACCGCTTGAACCGGGCTCCTCCTTGCTGTGTTTGGAACACCACGCTTGGCCCTGCCTTTCCGTTGCTCTCTGCAGTAAGGTTTCTTCTCCAGCTCCTTACCAGGCTCCCTCCTAGCACATTCCCACCCTACACAGTCCTGCCCCAGCACCTGATGCTTTCGGTTACTATCTGCCCTCACCCTGTTTTATTAACGTGTTCATTGTCTTTTTTCTGGTATGTACGTCCTATAAAGGCAGGAGTGTGTTTAGTACCAGACTAACACAGGAGGAGCTGAGTGTCTTGTGTTTCATGATCTCCTCCAGGGGTTCTTTGTTTCCCCTGGAACTTATTTTTTCTAATAGACAAAAGAATAATGTACATTATTTAACAAGTCCTACAATTTACCCACCTTCTTCATACAATCTACTGCATGGAATCAACCTTCTTCCAGGAGGCTCCCCTCTCCAAATCCTTGGACCTTTTGTTCCAATTAAACTGAAGGTTCTCTGGGCCTACTGTGCCCAGCTGTCCTTAGATTTGCCTTCCCCACACTGATGGGACCGAGGTATGAATCCTGATTCTACTTTTCCTCTTTCTCGCTTTAATGTTCGTTTTCTGGAATTACATGCTCAACTTTGTGTAAAAAAAGGCATGTGAGGTAAAGTTTCTGAGTTCTTGAATGTCTGAAAATGCATTTGTTCTCTCACACTTGATTGATGGTGGGGCTAGTTATGGAAATCCATTTTCAAATTAGATCTTTGGATCACTGACCTTCTAGCATCCAGTGCTGCTGCTGAGAAGTCAGTTGCCACTATGGTTCTGCTTCCTTCGCCCCCTAATGTTTTTTTCTGTCCTCTTTCTGTCCTTGATATTGTAAAATCTCAACAGCTAAATGTCAGTAAGTGTGGGTCTTTTTTTTAATGTATTATACTGATATTCAATAGGTTCTTACTCTGAAGCTATATTAAGTCATATAAAATTTTTTTTTTCATTTTGGGAGTATTTTTCTTATTTTTTATGGAAGCCTTGTTAATTTCACATTACATCTCCTGGATTAATCCTATATATATTTTATCTTTTCATCTACCTTTTCTCTCATTTTTAAAATTTTATACTTCGAGAGACTACCATGATTTTATATTTTACCTTTTAAAACTTTACTTCTTTGTCATATTTTTAAAATTTATCGAATCTTTCTTCTCTGGTTGTTTCTTTTTCATAGGAACCTCTTCTTGTTTTATAGAAGCAATATATTCTCAGATATATGGGCAGACACTGATAGAATTTTTAAAGATCTCTTCTATTATTAATGATTCCTTTGGGATTAGTTGCTCCATTTGTTTTTCTTGTCCTTTCTCTTCCATATTGCTGTCTTTTCTATGAAAAGTGATCCTTGATTACCCATCCAACTACGGTAGATTAATTATTCTGGGTAGTTGTCGTTGATCCCTCTGCTTTGGGTATGTAAGTCTGGTCCTTCTGTAGGGTATATCTACTAAAGGGTCTTGTTATAGGGAATGAGGGAAGAGAGCCAGCTATTATGCTGGGACACCATGGAAACCAATATGACTAGAATGGCCAACACTCTTGTTCAGCCTAAACACTGCATTCATTTTCTTTAGGGTTGCTGACCCTCTTTTGATGGGGTAAGATTATGTGCCAGAGACGAAACCAGGCTGCTGGTCACTCTGATGTGTTGACTAGGAATAGAGTATCCTTGGCACAGACTATAGCATGTTCTGATCTTTTTTTTATGCCAATCCTGAGCACAGAGCCTGTTTCTTAGGTAGTCTGGACTGGGACTTCCTCTTCTCTGTTTTCTTCATTGGCGTGCTCCTGCTTTGTGGAAGTTGTGAATCTTTCACTTGGTGATTAGCCCTTCCTCTTTTCCCTGTTCTACTCGTTGTCCTGTGTGTTCTTCCCTTTGGCTTTCTTCTTCTTTTTAAAATGTCTACCAAGATTGAATTAAGGTACATAAAACAGAAAGTCTAAATACCAGCGGTAACCTTTTTTTTAAAAAATGGAGGGGGGATAATGTTTTTCTCTTAAAAAACAAGTCTGGAGGTAGGCAGTCCCGGGCTGTATGGCAGCCCCAGGGGGCTGTCAGACACACAGCCTCCTTCTTTCTTTCTGCTCAGTCATCTGGAACATCTGGCTCCCATCCTTGAAGTTGCCTCATGGTGGCAGGTGGTGCTGGCAGCTCCAGCCATCATGGTCACAGTCTAGGTAGAAAGCAGGTGAAAGGAGGATAGAATAAAAAGTGCAAGACCACTGAGCTTGCTCCACTTCAAGAGTTTTAATAGAAAACCCTCTCAGTGACTTCTCATTACATTTGGCTTCTTCTACTCTCTGGAAGGGAGTTTGGAAAATTTAGCTTTTTAGCTAAATTTAGTGCAATACATTATTATTCTCAATAATATAGGCATTCTGTTGGTGAGAAAGATCAGAATAGATTTGCGGTTGCAGCTAGCACTTTCACACTCTCATTTTAATGGCACTTCAAGTGTGGAGGGAGGAGTCAGATGCGGGCTCAGCCTTGTCTCTTGAACTAGAAGTGCTGATCTTTGAAATGCACAAAGACCCCTTCCTTTTCATGATGTGCAACAAACTTCTGACTAAAATGGCTAATGGTGAATATATGCTATGTATGGAAAGAATTTTTTATAACAGTTTTAGCTGCTGGGTTTTAACTCTGGCTGTTCTTAGAGAGTACTATACTGTTTCTTTGCAGGTGTAATAAAGAGCACTCTCAGTACATTTTCCAAGAGTTTAATTAGAACATTAAAATTAATTTCATTATAGGGACAGTGTATTAGTGTCTTCTTGCTACTATAACATTTTAGTACATATTTAGTAGCTGAAAATGACACAAATTTGTTTTGCTATAGTTCTCAAAATTCAGAAGTCCAAAATGAGTTTCACTGAGCTAAAATCAAGGAATCAATAGACTGTAGGAGAAAATCCATTCCCTTACCCATTTCCAGCTTCTAGAGGTCACCTGGGCCCAGCTACTTACAACTTCTCTCTGACTCTAACCCTTCTGCCTCCCTCTATAAGGAGCCTCGTGATTACATCAGGCCCATCTGAATAAGCAAGGTTAATCTCTCCATTGTAAAATTCCTAATTTAATAAGATATGCAAAGTACTTTTCTACGAAAGGTTGATATTCACAGGGTTAGGATGTGGGATGTGGTAGGGTACGCCTACCACAGGCACCTCTAATCAATTTGCAATGGAATTTTTCCTCATTTATGTAGTCCCTTAAAGCTGCTACTCAGAAAGGCTTAGCTGTGAACCATGATTCAGTTTTCATGAACAGAATTTGCACAGAATTCTTAGGAATATTGGAAAGATGAGTCTCTCTCTGTGTTTTAATTCATTCTATTATAAAACTTTTAAGAAACTCTCCCAATCATGTGGTCTAGTTCATGTGGCATTTCTAGGAATGATGATTATAAACAATTGTGTTTAGTTTTGCTTTTTCTATGTGAAAAATACGTAGAAAGATTTTATCAGAAAAGTACTTCATCCAACCAAAATTTTATTGTTTTAATTGATTTTGGAAATTATATACTTTTTTATTTCCTACATAATTCATTTACTAAACTTATAATTTTTCAGAAAATGTAATTTTAATCATCAATACCAGATGATGTACAACAGCCAAAAACACAAAACTTCTAAAATCTGAATATTTAGAACAACTACATAATGAATTTTTTGACAAAATTGAGACATTTTCTGTTTTGTTTTGTTTTTTTCTGTTTCTGTCTTTATAGCTTAAGAAGTGTATTAAAACACCAGAAATTCCATCTAAACATGTAAGGAATTGGGTCCCAAAAGTCTTGGAACAACGACGACAAGGTTTGGAAACATATTTACAGGTAAGATGTGTTTAGACCCTCACTTAATGTAATGTAGCTTAAATAACCATATATCTCAATATTTTTTTCTCAGAATTTATGGTTGATAGTCAAAACATATCAAGCAACTGAACATTCTAGATTAAAATGAAGTTTAAAATTATAAATATGTGTTGCCTGGTTCTTTTAGCTTTAATTAGAATTAGTTCTATTTAAAATTGGTTATGTGGATCAGGGAAATTACAATTTAGTTTAAAGGTAAAAACTGATGTAGAAAGGGTCTGTGCATTTTTTTAAATCAGCTCTACAAATTACCTTTCTTTTGTTTTCCCCTCCAAGATTTATTATTTTCTCATAGCGTTTCCTGCTTTTATGTTTTGGGTGTTGGGGAGCTAGTGAGAGAAACTGAACTTTCAGTGGGCCTGAAGGGTACATCTATGAAATCAAATTGAGAATGAGTGTTAAAACAAATTGCCTCTGATAAAGTGCCAACTTCACTGAAAATTAGAATTTATAGATTTCAAAGAATACACTAAGGGTGTTCTTTTCTGCAGTTGAAAGTTTCAAAAAGAACCACCCAAGTTAAGATAGACAAAAGTACTCTTTCTGCCAAATGACATAAAAAGCAAAAGGAAAGTGTCAGCTTCTCTAAGTTTTAAAATGAAAAAAGGCTAGCGGCCTCGGGTAAATATTCAGTGTAGTCATCATTATCCGAAGAATTCTGTGCGGGACATGTGCTGAGCTGAGGTAGGAGTAAGTGCGGCATGTGGAAGTCTTGTGTTCAGATAGGACACCCAAGAGGCTGATACATTAGAATGACTGAAGTGGTGTGAGATGGGGGATTTGAGAAGATTGGCTCTCAAAAAAAAGAAAGAAAAGGAAAGGGAAAAGGGGGAGAGAGAGCGAAATAAAGAAAACAAAAGAGAAAAACAAAACAAAACTGGACTTCATCTAAGAGTTTTGAATTTACCATGATGATCTATCCATCAGGCATGTTACATAAAAGAAAAATCAGCCGGGGCTGTGTTCTTCCAGTGTCATCTTCTAACTCCTAAAGCATTAACTCTAAGGTAGACTTTCTTTTGAAGGGCAGCTGTGGACTGTGTGAAGCCAGCATACTATTACTTCTTCAGAGCTTTTCTGTGTGGTTGTGCCCAAGTCAGTGATGGTTAGGAGCTGTCTCTGAAGTCGTGTACTTAGTGATAAATTCAGAGGACTCTCTCCCAGTAGAACGATGCCAAGTCTGTGCCAGCCTCTGTAGTTTTCATGGTCTCCAGTAAGAAAGCTGGCTTGCTTGGCCCTGAGAACATCTGAGGAAGGCTTTCTGTACTGTTTTTGCTCTTCTGCTTTTGGACGAGGTGGTGGATCCTTCATGACTCCTCAGTGAATGAGAGATTAAAGGAAATGGGGACCACAAATGACAAGAAAGTGTGTGGTCGTGTGCTTTGAGACTGTATATGGAGCCAAGAACTTCCAGAGCTTCGGGCAACATTGAAAAACAAAAACAAACCAAAAAAAACAACAACCAAAAAAAACCAAGAAACAAGACTGTAGACATTGTATGCAAAGGGTAAAGATGCATGTTCTCTGTAATTAAATGGTATAGGTAAACAATGCATTCTTATTTTGTAAGGCAGATTTTCCGTAGATCTTGTATATCTTCAAGCTTTAGTTCTGAAGAAAGCTCTACTCTTTTTTCTCCCATTATATTTGACATATGACTTCCATTACTACTCAGTGTAAACATTTTAAGTTGTTTGTGCATTGTATATAAATATGCAGATAAAATCATCTGGCACAGAGAGCAGTTTACAGTGACACTCAAATTGAGCTTAGAATTTTTGAGTCTCAAAAATAGGGATTGAAAGATGTGGTTGAGAGACTGAAAGGGCTTGTTTCCTATTGTGCATTTGATGTTCAGTTTGCTGTCAGTCAAGTCCCTGAGGAGTCCCTGTCAGTTAGGTCCCCAAGGGAGCTTTCTCTGCTCGCTTTCCCACCTGATTCTGTTTGCAGGCAGTAGGAGCCAGATGGAGGCTGCAGGGATGAGTTTGAATTTTTTATCAAGCTCAAATGAAATGGAAAACCTGGTTTTGGTGTCATTTCTTGGTAACTTTTGGTGTATATGTCTTTTTAGAAATAAGAATTATTACTGTCCCTTCTTCTCATCTATGTAACTATGGACTCCTACTCAGCCTCAGAACTTATACCCGAGTCTGAACTCCAGGTGTCACCAGCACTTCTGAGTAGTCATCATCCCAAAGCTAACCCATCTGGGCATGAGGATGGCCCAGTTAACCTGAAAAAGCATTAACACCTGAAAACCGTAACAGTCCAGCTTGCCTCCTGGCCTTCTGTTATGTTCACGGTCATTCCTCTGACCTCAGATTTCCACCCATAAAATAGGCAGATTAGCTCTTGAGAGGACCAGAGAAGACAGCTCTTCCTCTTATTCAAGGAGCAGCTAGTCCATTTGGGGCTGTGGGTAGGTGTAACACACACATTTCCCAAGGTGCCCCACACTGCTCTTTTATTTTCAAGATGGAGAAACTGAGATCCAGATGAAGAAACTTGCCTCACTTCTGTAGCATATTAGTTAAGGAGATGGGACTGGACTTTTTAGCTTCTTAATGCCTATTATAGGCTCTTTCCATTATGCATTGTAGATTTTGCAACTTGGGAGAATATTTTCAGCCTTGACATGTAATTTTACTTAGGGATGTAATAATACTAGTAAAGGAAATGACGTTATAATCATGAACTGTCACAATTTAGTTGACTAATCTGCCCCTAACTCCCTTGATAGATCAATAGATTGGTGATTCTTTAAGTATATAACGAATCCTGTGAAAACAGTGAATGTGCATCTGTTTTTCTGTGTTATCTGCATAGAAGCAAAAATCTTAAGAATAAGTTAATTGGGATTTCCCAAACTAGCTTTACTATCAAACATGGTTTATATAATAGTTTTATCTCCTCATTTGGGATGGCATCCCATCTTTCCTGAGAACCCACTGAAATAAAAATATAAAAACTTAACAAGGAATAAATTCCAACAGTTAAGTAGGGGGGGAAAAGGGGGTCATCAAAGGAAGAAAAATGTTTAACAACTTTCTGGAAGATGGAATGTTCTGTGAATGGAGGCAATGAGGAGTAGAAAGCAGCTCTCCCAGCTCAGCCATGAGAGCAGGTGTTGGAGGCAGGAGGCAGCCTGCCCACAGCTATGGTGGGGAGCTTCTCTACTTAGAGTTGGCAGGTGAGGTAGAGGCCAAGGTGAGCACTAAAACTGAAAACAAATGGTTCCATTTAGGGTATGTACATGGGACAGTTTTGCCCAGGCTACTTACTGTGTACAGAATTACAGGCAACCTGATGTTTATGACCACCACCACAACAACAACAAAGTTAAAGCTTTTGTCTTAAAAACAAAATGATACAGCAAAATATTAAACAGAATGACTGAGTAAAGTTAAGGCTTCTAACATGCATATTAGGGCCCCACGTTGATAAGCCCCAAGGAAAGTTGGCCAAACAGCATACTCCACCCCACTCTGTCTTTCTACTTACAAGGAGGCCTGTGATGAGCACTGCTACAGACACACCAGCAGAAGAAACTCACCCAAGCCTCCCAGGCCACTTTCTGCAGTGAGGTCTGCTAACCCAGGGTCACCAGGCATTTGAAGAAAACAAGTAGCAGGAACAAAAAGACCAACATGAACTAAAACACTGACCCTCAGGAAAGAGATAATTAAGGACACAATAGATATCTTAAAAATGGATGTAATAAATCAAGAGAGATTTGCAAAGGTATTACAGCCATCAGGGTACTGTAAAACAGGCACATCTAACCTGTGTCCCAACACAAATTCTTAAAACGTTATGACATTTATTTGTGACATTTTTTTTTTTTTTTAGCTCATCATCTATCATTAGTGTTAGTGCATTTTATGTGTGACCCAAGACAATTCTTCCAGTGAGGTCCAGGGAAGCCAAAAGGTTGGACATCGCTGCTGGAAAAGGAACAATCGGAAAGCACATGAGATTTCTTTGAATTAGTTGTGTTATAACAATTGAAAACATTCAGTAGCTGCTCTGTCTCATTGGGAAAGTGGTCCATAAAGTACAGATACAAAAACTCTGCAACAAAAGACACGAGACATCGAGGACCATTCCAGGTCTTGTGTCTTACTTCTTTCCAGAGTCCCAGAAAAAAATAAGAGGGGAAAGTATAAAAGTAGGGAAAGGAATAATCAAAGGAAAACTAGTTGAAAATTTTCTCAAGCTGGGGGATATGAACATTTAGATAGAAAAGGTGATTCAAGGAACACAAAAAAACACAGAAACATGCCAATGCTAGACATAACTGTCCAAATTTCAGTACACTGGAGATAAAGATCCATAATCTTCCATAAAGAAAAAACAAGTGGTGGGCAAGGTTGAGATTAGTCATGGCTTTGTTTATTTGAGGCTGATTTAATGGCAGGTTTCTCTCCATTTTTCAGTAGTGACATTAAATTACAAGCTGGCATAATTTTTAGACAAAGGTTTTTTACAGGAATCTTGCATACGTCACTTGTTCCATTTGTTGCAATAATATGAAATTTCTCTTTCTGAGAAAGATACCATGTCTATGTCACTTGAGAACAACAGTTGTTTTTATTTTCACCTTTTTTAATATAGAGTGAACAGTAATTGAATGTACATTGAGTGTTGGGAGCCAAACAGACACATCTCGTAGAAATCACAATTACATGCAATCTGAGCTAATATAAGTCCTTGAAAAGAAATTCATTTAAAGAAAACAGTTCCACATCTGGGATGTGTATAGTTATACAGTAGATTCAGGTTGATGTCTTCAGAAGAGCTTAGTACCTTGACTAGACTTTCCCCATTCCTTCTTTAGTTATACAGTACAGTACAATGTTCCATTCTGCACTGGCTCTATTTTGAACATTTTCAGTAGTACAAGAAGCATTTATTAATATTGACCATGTATGCTTGAATATGTGTATTCTCTAGTTCTTGAGTTCAGTAAGCTATTGTTTAAATGTGCTATTGAAATTATATTAACTTGACTGTTTAATCTATAAGAAGAAAAGTAAAGAATGTTAAAATTTCCCACTTATATTTTCATGATTACTGATATAATTGGGTTTACTTCAACCCTTTGTATATTAGTTCCTCTTTTTCCTTTTCTTGCTTGCTTTTGAATTGGTGGCAGATTTCTCCCCCTTCTCTCCTTTCATTCTGCCCCCTCTATAATTTTATACATGTCTCTTCTTTTATGGTTACCTGTTTTCTTTAGTTCCCTCCTGAACATTACAGAGACCATAGAGTATTTTAAGCCTGATCACCCTGTATATAGCATTCTGGGTTGACAGTTTTTGTTGTTGTTGTTTTTGTTTTGTTTTTTTCCCAACACTTGGAAATAAAATTGTGTCACTTTCTTCTGGATCTCATGGTTTCTGATAAAAATTCCACTGTTACATTAGTTGTTTTCCCCCTATACATAAGGTGTTTTAAAAGGAATGCATTGAAGGTTTTATCTTTGTCATTATTTTTCAGAAGTTTAATTACGATGTGTCTGGGTGTGTATTTCTCTAGGTTTTTTTCTTTTTGAAGTTCCTTCACCAGATTTAGAAGTTTTGCCATTATTTCTTCAGTTACTTCTCTCCTTTGAGGAATCCAATAACAGGAATATTAGGATCTTTATTATAGTCCCACAGGGCCCTGAGGTCCTGGTCATTTTTTTTCTCCTGATTTACTTACTCTCCATTGGTTGTATTGGACAATTTCTGTCATTCTATGTTCTAGTTCACTGATTTTTTTCTCGTTTCCTTCCGTTCTTTTTTTTTAAATTTTTTAAGACTTTATTTTATTGTTTGAGAGAAGGTTGGAGAGAGAGAGAGAGAGAGAGAGAGAGAGAGAGAGAGAGAGAGAGAGAGAAAGAAAGAAAAAAAA
>PVKE010017080.1:0-31197 GCA_004027555.1 Craseonycteris thonglongyai
AAAAAAAAAAAAACAAAACAAACAAAAAAAAAAACCTGGAGGAAACAGCTCAGTGTTTTCTTTTAAACCCTGAAGAACACCAAACATATATTATGTTGCATAAAGAGTCATTTTAAGAAAAGACTTATAACAACGCAACAGCAGAGAGTCAGTACTAAGTATTTCAATGACATCCAACTCAAAATGCATAGAGAGAGTAAAGTTATTTTATTAAATCATGCACATCACGTGTGTTAGTGCAAATAGTTTAATCTGTACTCCAGAAATTCTATTGTACTTTATATCTTTACAAAATAGATTTAAAACAATTATTTACTTTAAAAAATGTAATTCTGAAGTTAAGCATTTCAGAACAATATTTGCAATAACCTATATACAAGAGGTACCGGGTACCGCCGGCGTATTAGCATTCTGTGAGAGAGTGGCTTCCTGCAACAGAAAACGATGAAATGAACTACATGACAGTACTCTCAACAAGTCATTTGTGACTAATTCCTCCATAAATCTAGTGATCCTCCCAACAGCAAATCCCAAATAGCTTAAAATATAACCTTTAAAGTATAAACAATGACTGCCAAACATCACAAGGCAAATTATAGCCTAAACTTCTACTTCAGTGTTTGGCTAGGACTGTGGATTGACACAGAACATTCAAGCCAATTCACTGATCTGCCCTCTGAGTCTTCACTGACTGAAAAATTTAACTATGTGATACTTCAGGATATTCTATGATCTAAACAATCTTTATAGACATAACTGTGGTGCCACATAAAACCATAGCTAAACTTTCATTTCTGTGTTTTAAATTGATAACATCAAGCAGTGTTTAGGTGCTTCACTGTGCATGGAACACTATTAATCTTGGGAATGGTGTTCTCATTAACAGAACATCCCAATTAACAACAATAAAAAGAAAATAACCATTTGCATATCCAACCAGGAAATCTGCTGGTAGGTAACAACAGCTGATCTCAAACATGAATTAGCTTTGAAATATCATAACCAAATTAAGCCAGTAAAAACTTATCTAAAGAGATATTAATTCTTTCTTCAATTAAACATGCTTGGAGGAAGAGATGATAGAAACAAAAACAAAAACAAAAACAGTCATGCTTCCTAAAATGCTGTATATGAAAGTAACTTGGCTTTTAAAGAAAATATCTCTTTAAATACATGAGGTTTAATAAATTACATTCCAATTGACTCAACAGTTTGGTTTGCTGCACTGCATTATATAATTACTGTTTTTGCTCCCAGAAATACTTCAGTTTGCTCAAGAAAATACACACTCTCATGGAAAGTTTCTCAGAGTTGATGCCCTCCACATCATCAAGTCACATTAAGGCGGAACAAGCGTGCACATATTCCCCAAGTTATCACTAGAACAGAATATTCTCCAAGTGTATTATTTCTCCTTAAAAAAAAAAAAAAAATCCACGCAAAGAGTTGTCTCTAAGTCTTGTTCCCAATAGCTCAGTGGTTTTATAACAAGTAAAAATGACGTAAATATGTAAAAAAAATATATATATATGTGTATATATTTCAAACTGACAGGCACTGAGCACACAGGGCCTCTCTTCCCATGTATGTATCGGTTGTTTGGTTTGGGTAGTTATCGAATCAGGGAAATGAATTATCTGGTCATCAGAATTCAGAGTAAAATACCCATACATTTAATGTTATAAATAATTTGGTATACCAAGAAGCCTACTTTAGGCCACCGTAATATTCAGAATCTCAACATACTAATTTAAAAATTACATGAAAAATTGCAAGCAAATTATTGCTTACAGAAGAATAAAGTCACAATTTTATATCCTCCTTATAGACAGATACATTTTATATAATTTAAAGCAATGACCCTACAGGTGTATTCTTGCACTTCTGCTGTTTTAAGAGGTAAAAAGGAAGAACACGGTCTGTTTGTCCCCAGCATGAGTGTGGTGCCAGCTTCTAGAGGGAGGACGGTGTACGGACTCAAGAAACGCTCTCACGGAGAAGCTCTGGCCAGACCTGGCACGTACAGCACGATGGCTGTCACTGCGACCAGGGCAGCCAACATGGGCATCCAGGGCCAGGGTTTCTGTGTGGAAAGAAACCGAGAGTCAATATCACATTCTCCCCTCTCTTGTCATCCCTATTAATCCCTGGGGCTCCAGGGAGTCCTGAACACTTAGGATACTAGAAAAAACTTCATCTTTGCATGAGAACAAATTTTTAAAAGAAAAGAAATAAAAGTGAGGGAGAGCCACCACAGCAGTAACTGTTAGGGGACCACTGTGCGGAGCCTGACACATCTCAGGAAAAGTCTCGGGCAGTTTGCCATCTTGTTACAGTTGAAACCTAATAGTGACTTCTAAGAAATGCTGAGCTCAGCCGGCTTTATTTATTCCGGTACCCATATAGTACAGCTAACTGAGTACACAGATGCCTGGAGTATGTTTCTGCCTAAAATGTTTATTTCTTGATAAAAACCAGACTCACATGGTAGTTTTATACAAAGGGCTGGTGGGTAAGGTGATAGAAAAAAATGGTCTAAGCTTTGATACTCTAATTGGAAACCACGTAAGACAAACTCAGATGGCGTTCACAATGGGGAAATGCTACTTAGGGACTCTATATGATACTTTTGGTAAATGACCACGTTCAGTGCAATAAGGTCACAGGATCATCTCATTTGGTTTACTAACATGCACGCCTGCTGGAGGCAAACATGCATGGGCTGTTCCCTGTTAATTTTTAGCAGGCTTCATATAACACCTTGCTTTGGCTGGTAGCTTTATTTTTACTAGTGTTCTTAGAATAATGTTGCAGACCAGGGCTTTGGGACAGGCTTTGGAAAGATATGGGACAGAATTACTCTCCTATGTACATGCCCATTAGGGTTGAGATTGTGAGCCAATGATCCACTATGCTAATCTCATCGTTTTCATCTTCATAGCAATAGTGTAAATATAGGCAAAAGGTTGAAACAAAGACACTCTACACTATGAAAAAGAAGAGGGAAGGTTGGGGGAGGAGAGAAAGCTGGCTGAAAACTTCAAAGAGGCAAACTCTTCATTTCTCATTCAATTTTGATTAAAAATAGAATTGGGAAGGGGTTGCTAACATTGCAGAAATTTATAGTTTACTCCAGTTTGCTAGAGACAAAGACTCTGTTAAAGGCAGAATATTAACAACTGGTTAGGTTGGAATTAATTCACAGTTAGCATTACTACAAAGGAAACAAGACAAAATGTTAAGTGATTAGTTGATTGTTCAGGTCATTCATATGACACAATACATGGCATACTAAATGAAGGGTTTGCTTCAGGTAACAAAATACCTGTGTGGTTTTGCCATGCACTATATTACAGATATGGCACAAACAGGTGACGGGGACAAACAGACAAGGACTCAACAGTAGTGCTTGTACCTTTCTCTACCACAATGGACCGAAACACCAAAACAGGAAAGCCAGGAATAGGCCGATGAATACGGCTGGGACGGGCTGTAATATGGAAGGCTAAAGAAGGGAAGGGATATTACAATCATTTTATGCTATAAAAAAATGAGATAAGATGATTTAGACCCCAGAGGGGTGGGGAGGATGGGTAGGAAGATTGAGGTAATAGAAGTAATAGCACTCAGGCTTTGCACTGATTCAAACATTTTAGAGACATCTAATACAATCCAGAATGGACTGTGGTATGTAAGGTGGCAGACTACCTGTTTAAAAGGAATAGCTGGAGGCAACGGGCAAGGTGGGTGTCCCTAACACCCGAATGAAATGTAGCACATTCAGACAGAGCAATGACAACACCTCAGTGACTGATGCTCTGCTTGACAGTACATTATTTTTGTTCCATACTTGGAATCCATTATTTGACAATGATTACATTGAAAATGTCTTTAGAGTTTATTTTATTACTCCATCAAAATCTTTTTATAAAAACAAAAGCCCTTTTGCCTGAGGTGGTATTGCTTTCAAGCTTAAACATAAATGCCCTATGATGAGTGTTTCCTAAATCAAGCAAGAGATCTGACACATTGTTAAGATAAACATTTGGCATATGAAGACAGGCAGCTAAGTTTCAAGGCTTTCCGGTACAGTATCAGAATATAATCACCTTTTAAACTTAGAAGGGAATTATCACAATAAATGTTATTACAGAGTAATATTTGAGTACCATAAGTCCAATCATAAAAAAAGGAAATTCACCCTTAAGGTAAATTATTTGTACAACTATGAATAATAGCAAGGTTATTTTTAAAAGGTTCTAAATAGTACAGGGGGGTCCATTCTGATTATGCTAGATGTCTTCATAGGTTAATTCAGTAGAAGGCAAAATAAAATTCCATTCTCAGAGGGATATGAATGAACATAAAAGAGAAGTAACGAAACCATTATGATCTGATTTCAGAAAAGTTCTGTAATCTACATTTTCAAAATAAATGCAATCCTTTTTTGCTTGCTATAAAGCCTCCAGACCCAATTCATCAACTTCTAAAAGGATTCCAACTAAGTAGCAAGTCTTTATTTTCTAAAAAACTAGGACTTTCTTTAGCAAAGGACAGTTGGACACAACTCATGAGCATTCTGTGATGGCCATGCAAGATCACTGGTTTGTATTTGTGCTGTGAGTTAAGGAGTGCCTTCCTCTGTAGGAAGTGTGTGACTCACGCCCACTGCAGTGTTCAAGCCATGACAAGGGTTTGAAATAAGTCAGAGCACAACCAACCACACTGAACATCATCCATCAGTTAGGGCCCACACAGGCAATGATCACCAAAACATATAGCACAACATTTATTTAGTATTACATCTTTTTAAAGACCATCTGCGTCTGGCAAATGAAAAACAAATTATTATGAAACTCAAATGATACCAAGATGTTCCAATTACACACACACACACACACACACACACACACACACACACACACACACCACTACCACCCCCACCCCCACCCCCACCCCCACTCCTCCAAGAGAAACTTACCAAATATTTCCCAACATTTATGGGAGGCCAAAAAGACACTAAGTTTTTTAGGGATGTGCCTTAGTAAGAACATTATTAATCTAAAATGAAATCCATAATTACGTCTCAATTTTTGGATACAACCAAATGCTAAGGAGTCAACATGAATGATTCTTTGTTAGGTGCATCGCTGGGAAAAACAAGAGCCAAATGGTGGTGTAGAGACAGAACTTCAGATTCATCTGAGCAAAGCTGACAGGTCTTAGGCTCTTCTAGGGGTACAGGTTAAAGGGGCAAGTTCTTACTAAAAAAGCTGACAGCATGATGATTCCATCATGCATTTCATAACGAAAAGTTTAGTTCATGTGTATTACAGGCCTTACTTTCTCAAACCAGCAATAAAATCCTCTGAAACATCCATTTCAGGGCTCTCACCTGCCTCTCAGTCAAAGCTAAGCCAAGTTTGCAGAGACTTACATTATTTCCTTTCTCTCGGAGAAGCTTCAGGTTGTCTTTACACTGTTTGAGCTCATCTGTGATTGATTGTTTTTCCTGCTCAGTCATTTCAAACTTCAACTTCAGTTCTGAGAGTACAGTCTGTGTCTTTTCATACTAAAGGCAAAGAAAAAAGAGTGTGCAGACTCAACTTAAAATGAGTATGAAGTTATGGTCCCAGTTAGGCTTATTTACCAGACCCTGTTTAGTCACCTGCCACACCAAAGCCAAGCCTTTTTGTTTTAAGGAGGAGAAGAATCGTTTGCACTACTAATAAGAAATCTTCAATGTTAACTTGATTCTAAGTAAGAATTTTCTGGCCCTGGAGTTTTAAAAAATTAAGAGAAATCAACACCGTGTCATCTGTTTCTAATATGAAGGATCACTTTTTCCACTAAGTGAGTTACTGGAGAAAAGTAAAATTTCAAACTGAGCAAAAGAAAGCAAGTGAAGAAAAACTCTGCAGCTTAATTAAATGGCAAGGTTAGGAAGTATGAGTTTATATCCTGGTGAGCAATGTCAGCCAAGCTATTTTAGTCCTGAAGTAAGAAGTATTAATTCCCATTAGACCTCCCTTTATCCAGCATCAGAGAACACATGCATTAAAGTGTTCAGGATAAGTGAATTCCTAGGCAAATGGAGCAAAGAAATGTGTCTATGACTGGGGAAATCTCTCTCTCTCTACTTAAACTTATAAACATCAATTTAAAATAATTTAAAAAAATCTGGTTCTGACAGAAAATGTTCTACAGCGAAATAAGCTACTTCCTGCTCTGGAAAAGAGTTCCCTGGGTGTAATCTGACTTTCAGATGTACTAGCTATTCCTTGAACATAGGTGAGGTCCATGCAAAACCACATGGTTTGCCCTGACTTGAAATGCCGCTGGAGGCAGGAGTTCTGGACAGTTCTGTTTCCAGACATTGCACCTTACATGCGAGCTGGGCTCCCAATCAGAGAGCAAGCGCTGCTCTGCTGCCCCCTCTGCCATCTCTGATAGTTTTAGAAGGCAAGTAGACAGACGAGGGCTGAGTATAAAATAAATATACCATGGGCCTCTTCCCGAAAGATAGCCCAAGGAAGCTAGAAAGTCTCCAGTTCTTTTCTGCCGATGTCCTAGAAATTTCTCAATAAAAGACAGTTTCTGAATAATACGAATATCTTGGAGTGCTTAATTAGGAACTTATTACTATGCACTCCAAAGCTAGATATTAAGGATGCAAATGTGTAAAAACATGTCAGAAGAGGTGGAGGCAGGGGGATTTGGGTGAGCAGAGAGCTCACCAGAAAGTGGGAAGAGAGGTATGGTACAGAGAGGAAGGTATAATATTAAAGGAGCTCCCTGTTACCTATAAATGTTCTCAGAACAAGTCCAGGTAGCATGCCAGAGAATGAACTAAGGAATAAATAGGGTTCATGGATGTTATGAAAGCTTTTTTTGGTGGGGTCTGTGACTTCCTTCCAGAAGGCAGAAGGTTATGGGCAGGCTGGTTGCCAAGGCAAGTTCAGGGTACCCAGACTACTACTCTCTGCCTCTTAGAACATCACCCTTTCTAAAGGATCTGATTCTGAACAGTGACTAATAAAGAGTAAGCGAAAAGTGCTTTGCTGACCTAAATTTCCCCTTACTTTTCCTTCCCACCAATCTCCCATCCAGCCTGCCCTTTGCATCAAAGCAATTAATCATTTCTCCATTCCAGGAGCTGTGAAGAAGAATGACAGGAAAGCAGCTCAGCCAGGAACATCCGGCTGCTGACCTAAAGCTTGTGAGTCAGGTGGGAAGGACTTGTGAAGTCCAACAACTTTCCTGAGGCGTCTCTGCAGGGTGGACTTGTGTGTTCAAGGTATCATGAGTTCTTAAATTATAAGCATTCCGACTAAATTAAAACACAGAGATCCTTTCTTAAGTCAAACATTAAGATGATATGGCATTATTTTTCTCGTAATACTGAGGATTAAATTTTACTGATCTCATGTACTTTTTTCTTTGTTAGAGGTTCAAATAAAAGTTGTCATATATAAGAAGTTTAATTGCTGGAACAAAGGTCACCTTTTGCAGCCTAGTTTCACACCTCATATGGATATCATTTTTGCTCTCTATTGCTTTCTAACTTGGAGGTGAGAAACGAATGCAGTTCTGATTAAAAGGGAAATATATTATCACACCTTTGATTTTTCTTTGTAAAAATAATCATATCTGGGGTTGCTTATTAGCTTGTAAAATTTTACCCTTTTATAGTCCTGAAGATACATAATCATAATACTATGTACATTAAGCATGATTCTATGAGAAAGGATAACAAATGAGAAATACTGAAAAGGAATATATGTACATTAATAAAAGGTAGTGATTAATTTGCAGTGGATTACACAGATAACCTCATTGAAGAACATTTTAGTTACAGACTAGTATCCAATAGTTGACATCAGGACAAACAGAAAGAGAAGCAATTTTACAGTACAAAGCAGTGGGATGACTACACATCGTTTCACAATGAAAAACACTGAACAAGAAGACAGAAAGGAACATATTGACAAGATCAGACATATTTGTAAATGTGCTGCATTTAATGCAATCCAAAGACTATGCACAACGTAGATGCTGTGGCAACACACCACTGCCATTTGGGAAACAGTTGAAGCATTTCACACTGACTGCTCAGTGATAAAAAACAGGCAAACGTAATGCAACAAAATGGTTAATGCATTTATAGTGACATACAACAGAACCATCTTCCAACCACAGCATTCTTCCCAGATTTTGAAAGAATTATGGTGTATGGACTGAAAGGGCACAAAGTGCTTACAGTATTAAATATTAGGATATTTACTTTGGCACAAAACTTGTGTTCCAACTAAATATAATGAGATTTCTCCCAAAACACATATCCTTAGCAAGAGGATAAAAATGAACATATTACAAAATCAACATGGCCACATATAAATAAAGAATGTTACAGTTATTTTTTCTTCTTAGGAACAAACATGAAGACAGAAGAACAATAATCATTTCCAAGTTCAGGCTACTACAAGGAAAGGAAAAAGTGCAAAGAAAAAAATGCATTGATTAACAGACCTCCCAAAAACAATTTTGGGAAAATTTGTTATTAAAGACAAATAATTGTCTTCAACTTCTTTCTATTTGTGACGAATCCTTCATTTGAGAGTCTACAACTGGGGTGGGCCCTGGCAAGTGCCTCAACCTTCTCTATGCCCTGAGCTGGTCAGGAGTCAATTTGGGAGTTGTATCGGGCCAGCAGGACTGAACACCGCTCTTAGGACCCCACCGTCATCATCAAGGCTTTGCTCAGGAGGAGGTTGGGTGGGGTTCCTGCCCTAAAGTCAGTCCTCACCATTTGCAACATGATTTTTAAAAAAAGCCATTAAGTCAAGGTTTTAAGCAAAAGGACATGAAAAGGGAGCATGCACATATGTAAAGAAGGGGCAAAAGGGATGGGGTGGGGTGTGGGAAGAAAGTAAAAGATCATAGAACAAGTGTTTGGCTGGCTGGATATGAGGTGAATTTTAAGGAACTTTTCAGGCCAGTTTCACCTGGGGGTTTGAAGAGCATTCCGGTGTGGCCCCAGTTTGTTGGCCAATGTATTCTCAGTTAAATGAGATACTGTCTTTGAAAGAGAAACAATGAATTGAGTGATCTGGTACAATGGGCTTTTCATAGTAGGTTAACTAACTAGTAGAGAAAAAGTTTTAACATAATTTTGTATATTTATATTTTTGAGGCCCAACTCTACTGATGAATGCTCTATACATGGACCATGACATACAGTTAGAAATAACCAAGCACAGATGCTCCAAGTATCAACTTTGTGACAGGTAACGTGACTTTATTTCTAACTAGCATGAACATCTGATTTGCTTTTGGCTTTAAGTCCAACCATAATTGGGCTTATAATGTCTTTTCGCTTTACCTCTTTCTGTATATCCTTTGCTTGGTTTTCAGCCTTACTGAGAAGAGTTTTTAAATCAGCTGAATCCTGAAGATGCTGTTCTTTCAAGGACCCCATCTTATTTTCAAGCTCTTTCCTAGTCATCTGAAGGATGCTGAGATCACTGGTAAGCTCTAAGCTCTGCTTCTGAGAACTGTAAAACAAATATTGACAGTTATTCAGGTAGGAGTTAGACACACAGGAAGTCCAATTCCTTATACATTTTACTAGGAGGGGTGGAGTGGATTTCAGAAGAGGAAAAACACATTTTTTACACAAAAGTGTAAAAAAGAATAAGATATTTTCAATAAATAAAAAGTGTTAAAAACACCAAAAAAATGCACATTTAAAATTTTGTCCTATTTTCAGATAATCAAATAAACACAAGGGTTGAAATTTTAAAAACAGAAGTAGGAGGTGACTAAGTGTGTACGAGGGCTATCTGGAAAATATCCAGCCATTGTCAATATATTGAGAACAGTTACATGGCTGGATACTTTTCAGACAGCCCTCGAATTTTGTTATATCACATTACAGTGACTGTATCATAAAAAGATTCAGGGTAGGTCTTCTGCAGCATATATATAATTTTAGCACTTATTTCAACTTATTTTCTTGTGAGGTTAAGTACTTGACAAACAGAATGGGGGACAGAACTTGAAGTTTAGAAGCCACTGCAAACTCAAGTACAGATAAACCTACTCAAACAAAAAGACACCAAACTAGGAAAAAGCACAGCATGAAGAACCAGGAGGTTGGGTTCCAGACTGGAGCTCTGCCACTATTTAATTGTGGGATGTTGAGTGAGTCATGTAACTGGTGTCATTTCATTCTCCGAGTAAGCATTTCCTGATCTCTCAGATCTGTGCCTGGCACCAGGTAACACAGGCACAAATAACACCAGGAGAGTCTTAGTGCCCTCCACTGTCAAACAAGAGGGCTGAACTCAATTACTGAAGCTGTTTTCTGCCTTAAATTCTATGATTACTTTTATAACTTGATGAAAAAAAGGGATTTACACACTAGCAAAACAGCTTGATAGGCACAGATATTTTTTATTCAATGCCATCTACATCACAGATGACAAAGAACAAAAGACTTGTATAGCGTAGCTGTGTTAGGGAATTTGGCTCCCATCTATCTACAACTGAAACACCTAAGGAGGATAAGGTTTTCAAAATGACAGTTTTATGTCTCTCACGATGAATAGTCAAAATTAAGACTCAATATTGTAACCGAGGTACTATACAGTATAATTCCATTCCAATTGTATTCTAAAGCAGATTCTTAGGGGGCAGGTCTGGTGTTGTCAGACCAATTATCGCTAGGAGCTAAATGCCAGGTAAGACCCTGTAAAGAAAGACTAGCTTCTACATGCACGTATGCTGGGGAGGCTTACCAAACAAATTTATAGAACTACTAAACCAGAAAAGTTTAAGAAACAGAATTAATTTGTCTTAAATAGTTTCTGTGAATTTAAGCAGACAACTTGACCATTGATCTATTAATATAGTCCACACTCTGGGACCTAATATTTTTAAACCATATACTTCTAACTAACTCATAAGGAGTTTTTTTGGCTTACTTTTCTACACTTAAACAAAATGTGAAGTAAAGAAATAACATTTAACAATCTGTCAGATTCCAATTAATCACATCTCAAAAATAAGGGACCAAGTCTGAATTTTGAAAATATCAATAATTCCAAAGTAAGAATAATTTAAGATAATCAATACTGGTAGCGAAACATCAGCATTTCTTGCTTATTAGAATACCAAACTAAATGGATTCACTAAGATCCAAATGTATTCCAAATATGAAGAACTTGAGTGTCTACATCATCTTACACATACTTTATACCAATCAATTGCTTAAGTGTGTTGTCACACAGATAATCAGCTGGTTTATAAACAAACATTTATTGCATTATTATCTCTAAACATTAAAAAGTATTATAATACACATAAATGTAAGAAAAGACTACGTAAATATATTATATTAGAAAAGAAAAAGTGCTTTATAGATACTGATATTGAGAACACATGGTATTGCAAGGAGTTTGAGAGAATAAATCAGCACATCTTTTTCTTTCAATTTGTTCTTGATTTTTTAAAAATGTATAATCAACATTACAATTGTTACTGTTTCTATAAGCAGATAATGAGGCCTACTATTTTTCTGATGTATCTATCCTCCTTTATTGTTATTCCCTAAAGCTTGTTTTCTATAAGAACTGATGTTTATTACAGTTTTTTTGTTTTTTGTTTTAAATATATATATATATATATATATATATATATATATATATATTTATTTATTTATTTATGACAGAGAGAGAGAGAGAGAGAGAGAGAGAGAGATACAGAGACAGAGAGAGAACTGAACTGGGGGAGCTCCCAGTTCAGCACATGATTCTGCACGGGCCGGGGCTAGGGTTCGATCCCCGGTCCCCAGCGCTGCAAAGTGAGCGCTTAATCCACTGAGCCATCCCGGCTTCCCCTATTACCGAGTTTTTGCTAACCTTAGTGCTTTTGAAGAGTGTAACTAACAAGAGAGTAATGACTCCCATTTTTGGTGTATTGGGGAGAAGGAGATGGGACTAATTAAGAGTAGCTTTAACAATAATCATGTACTAATATCATGTTCTGAATTAGAACACAATGTTTAAGTAAAAATATACCATAGAACAGATCAAATTTTTAAAGAAAAAAATGAATTAAAAACTATGCAACAAAGATTGGTGGGAAAACTGGACTACTAAATTCGTTGAAATAAATCTATTAATTCATTGGTTTGCCTATAAGGTACTGGATATTAGAAAGATTTAACTGCTTTTAGGGAGCTCTTTAATCTTATATATTATTATTCTTTATATATATAAAACCCTGCTTGAAATTCAGAAGCTTAATTTGTATCTTTGTATAAATTCTTCATTACAGTCATCTTCTGATTACCCTTATTATTACTAAAAGAGATCATTGATGTGGAAAAAACAAAGGCAAACTTGTATTTGAAATTTATTATCATTTAGTTTATAGGGCAAGTTCAATCACTAATTATGGATTTTTGCTGCTTATTTGTTTAGGAATTTTTCCAGGAGGGTGACATTTAAGCAGTTTGTATTCCCGGAGTACATCAAAAGGAAAGGACATGTATGATGCTGGTGGTGGCAGAGAAAACATGCTGAAGTATTCGTTTAACATGTTTAACCTGCCAAATAGCCAAAAAAGTCTGGCTGAACATTTTGTTCCGAAGAGGTATTTAAGTAGCAAAATTACATTTAATTTAGGTGAAAGTTTAAGATAAAGAAATATTTTGAAGCTAAAAGGGAGTTCTTGCATACTTGTGCAATTCTTTTTCTTGTCGCTGCAATTCTGATGATAGCAAAACATTTTCCTTTTTTAGAGAATGGCATTCGGTTTCCAAAACATTCCATTCCTTTCTCAACTTCTCTAGTTCACCTAAAAGAGGCCCAAAACATTTGTTAATACAGGAACATCACTCCCACAATAATTCAGAGAATAAAGGGAAACAGAGAGAACATACCGTACTTTTTTCCCACGTAAAAACATGTAGATTTTAAATGGCTATTCTTAGATTCCTTTCACTCTGCATCTATACTTCAGGGAAGTTCCATCACCTTTAACTTTGGTGAAATTTTTTCCCACTTCACTTTTACAAGTCAAATAATTTTAATAGTATTTAAATAAAATTAGGAAAAAAAATTTAGTTTACTGTTGAATTTTTGCAGACTTAAAGAATGGTTATAGCCCCGATATAAGAACATTGCTTTACACAACCAAGTGCTATCAATGAGAAAAATACCCTGAATGGTCATTTTGTACAAGTTAAAAAGTTATCGTTATAAAGAGTTAAGGGCTTTACGTAAAATGCATATGTCCACCTTGTAGCAGTGTTGCTTTCTCTCTCTGCTGGTCCTCACACTGCTGACATCGAAGCTGAAAACTGTTCTGGAGACTCGTTATTTCCATCTCATATTCAGATGCTGCTTTCCGCCAGCGCTCACGCTCAGCTCGCACCTTCTTCAGCTCTTCCCGTAAAGAAGAAACGTCGGTGTCCCTCTCAGAGGCAGCCTTTTCTGCTGCTTGGTGAAGAAGCACAATTTCATCTCGGGCACTAAGCAACTCATCTCGGCTGCTTGTGATTTCACTGTCCTTTTCCTCCCGGAGAGTCTCAAGATTGATGTGTAACCTCTGCAGTTGGGCTACAAAAGTAGATTTATCCATCATTTTCTTAACCCATAGCAATTAGGAATAAAAGAACTCCATCCATATGGGATTGTCAGAGCTATCAGAGATACTTGTTGCTTTTGATTTACCGTACAAGCAAACTATGTTTAATGTAGAAGATGTCAAAACACAGAAACACAAAGTGGAAAAAACCAGAGTGGTTTTCAATATTTGGTACTTATTCTTCTAGATATTTTCTATGCATTTATACACATATAAAAGCAAAAATAGGAAGGGATCATAATGTATGTAGTAATTCTCTACCCTGTTGGTGATGAATATCTTTTAATAACTAAAAATAGTTATGCTATAACTTTTTTTTTGACCAATCCTTTAGACATTGTAGGACACTTTGTTTTAATTAGTACAAACAATATTGCTTATAACACAGTCCCGACTTAAGGTGAATTCCTAGACACAGAATTACTTGGTCACTCAGCCATAAGAAAAGATGAAATACTGCCATATGCTACAATATGGATGGACCTTAAGATCACCATGTTAAGCAAAATAAGTCAGACAGAAAAAATATCAAGAACCATATGAGAAATATAAACCTAAAAGTAACAAAAAAACAAAAACTCATGCACATAGTCAATAGTTTAGTGGTTACCTGAAGGTAAGGGGAGTATTGGGTGGGGGAGGAGGGAGGAACATTAAATATAAGGAGATGGAAGGAGAATTGACTCTGGGTGATAAGCACACAATGCAACACATAGATGACGTATTGTAGAGTTGTACCCCTAGAACTTATATCATTTTTACTAACCAGTGTCACCACAATAAATTTAACAATTAAAAAAAAAAAAGAATTACTTGGTCAAATGGTAAGCATTAGAAATACCTTTATACCCCAATAAATTTATCAATTAAAAAAAAGAACTTTTGATGTTCTTGACTCAATTTTCTGTTCAAATCTCATTTCCTTAAATAAGTCTTCTCTGATGACTTAACTAAGAATAGCTCTCTGTCATTCTCTAGCCCTTTACTCTGCCCTTATTGGATATCATATTATATATTTGCTTATTTTTTATCTTTTCTACTAGACTACACATCTCATGTGTGCTCTATCCCTAATATTAACAAAGTAAGCAATTATAGATTAAAACTATTAAAATTATAGATTATATATATAAATCTATATATAGATTATAGATATAAAACTATAAAATTATAGATTAAAATTATAGATTATAAAACTAATGAATACTGCCTAATCAAAGAGGTACATTTTTAAAAGATCTGATCATATACCTCATGATCAAACTGAAAATAACCTGTATAAAATCATAGTTGGTTCAGAACTAGAATACTAGTCTTGGTTACTATAACACAAATAAATTATAGACAGAAAAAGTTCCTTAGGTAGAAAAAAAGAATAATTAAAATAAGTAAGAGGATTAAGGCCAGGAAAGGGGAAGGCTGCTTTATAAATAAACACTAAATATTAGGCCTTTTAATTTTATAGAAAGTAATGAGAGGTAACAGGTTCAAATTCTGAAAAAATAATACCATGACCATGGATTTGTGGATAGTCCTGAAATACACATGCTGGCTAGGGGGCACTCAATGATGCCTAGGAAAGACATCTTTATGATAAAAGGCAGCAAGGTCACAGAACTTTTAGGGAAAATTGCCCATACACAGTATAGAATGGAAATATAGAATCAAATCAGATTTATATAAGCTTAGAAGTAATTATGGGATGAAGCTATACTATGAGCTTAAAGAGTTTTCACTTTAAAAAGACCACACTCATACAACTTACACCAGAAATTCTAATATGACCATAATAAAATTAAAAATTTTAAATAACTCAAATGTCCCACTCAAAAATAAGAAAATCCAAAGAGACTGGTTTTTTCTCTGGGATATTTTGGGGCAAATATCATACAATGACTCCCCATTTCTTCCAAAATGAGATTATTTGTCTATTTAATTTCTTTTCCCTTGATCTCTCAAACTAAAATTTTAAAATAACACTGGTTCCCTCTTTTACAATGAAGGCAAATTAAATTTACTTTAGGAGTTTTACAATGGCATAGGAAAGAAAGACCTTTTCTGGATGCCTCATACTTAGAACCTCACAGTACTAGGAGCTCTGCTTCAAAGAAAATCCCTGATAGGCAGGAGAGGGCTCGTGCTGGTCATTTCTGCAAAGACCCAGTGACAGCCCACAAGAGAAAGCAAAATAGTGGGCGCAGTTCAGGGCCCTTCACTCTATCCCATGTGGTATATAATTTTTGTTGTAATGCCATGTGTTATGAGCATTAGAATTAATGTCACCAACAAACAGTTCAAACTGATTTCCTGTCTGAAGGCCCTCTTTGCAGTAACTCACGACATAGCCCAGAAAGTGACAGTCTTACCAAATCTGTATCTTCAAGTGTCTATTACTGAAGTACAGGGAAATCTTTCCTTGTATCTTCTTTAAAAAAATAAAAAGGTTGCACAATTATAGGCTCAGATTCCAGGGAAGAACGAAAGCTATGAAGAATGAGAACCCTCTGCACTGTCATTTTTCATTCCTTTTGAACCAGTAAAAACAAGCAAATGAGAGCTAATCTCAAATACCCTTGGAATGTTCCATACCTTGAAGAACCTGGATTTGTTTAGTGGATTCTTCAACTTGATTTCGATAGGTTTTTCTTTCTTCTTCCAAAAGAGCTAAAAGTAAAACACAGTATACCTAATTTTGTGAGTTAATGAAAGTATTCAGAATTGAGCAGCTAAACATTTCTAAAAATTTTTCTCCTAAAGCTTACTGAAGGAAACAAGTTAGGCAGTATTATCAGTATTAGCAGTTAGACAGTTTAAAGATTTTAGGAGCACAAAACAGTAGTAAATAATAAATCTATTCAATTGAGCAGTGGAGTTTTCTAGACATTTTATCATCAAGATAATATATGCTATTCATTCTTCACATGAGAAAGTCTTGATGGTTGTTAATCAGCATTCTGAGCTTAAATTTAAAAAACAAACTTAAAATCCTCATGTTTACTATCAAGCACATAGTAAGTACTAACTAAATAAATATTGTTTGCTAAATATTTTTTTATTATAATTAAATAAATTAGCTTGGATCCTCCAAAAGGTTCAAGTTAAGTGAATACCAATTCTAATTTCTTCAAGAAGCAGAAAAGGCAGGAGACAGCAACAGGAAGTTCTCAGTTCTCTCTGAGAATCTTCCTGCTGGGCAGGAAGGACACCTTAGAGAACATGAGAATTCCACAGCCCTTTCACTTTTTCCTCATTCTGAGACCTTCTTAGATACTAACTGACAGTTACTGTGAGTGACACAGAAAATATAAGCTCTAGGGTCTAGCAGACTCCACTGGCCTATGACACTATAGGTAAGTGAGCTACTAGAAGAGAAATAGTTGGGGGGAAGCCGGGATGGCTCAGTGGGTTAAGCGCTCACTTTGCAGGGCCGGGGACCAGGGATCGAATCCCGGCCCCGGCCCGTGCGGAACCATATGCTGAACTGGGAGCTCCCCCAATTCAGTTCTCTCTCTGTCTCTGTACCTCTCTCTCTCTCTGTCAAAAATAAATAAATAAATAAATAAATTTATAAAACACTCTTTAAAAAAAAAAGAAATAGTTGGAACATCAGAAGATTTTATACCTTAACGTAGCCTGAGTCCTCCCATTTACTGATGAATACACTATAAAGTCACAGGGAATATATATCTCCCTTTTCTTATATTGAGTAGCTAACATCAGGTTTAACTAAAACTTTGAAATTTATATACATTAATTTTTTTTTCCTTTTGTTGTACTTAGTATGTAATTAACTATTAAGATCTCACATTGGTACAGGTCTTTCTTGACCGTCACATCAACAATGTGAAGTAGAGCAACTAACTAAATGAACTCTCCCCACTTTACTGATCTGAAACGTAAATTTGGAAAGGTTATGTGAATGTCCCAAGATCACATATCTAATAGTTGTGGATCTGGAACAAGAAAATGTGCCTCTGGACTCCAAGCCTAGGGCCTCTCAGTACGTCATGCTGCCTCCACATCCCCTAAAGAATCAAAAGCAATCTTGATCTCACCTTGTAGTTCAAAGCATTTTTGTTTACTTGCTCTATCTAGCTCCTGGGCTTCAATCAATTCCTTTCGAAGAAGCTGAATGTCTTGCTTTGCCTCAATTTCTGACTGTGCACCCTGCAAGTCATCTGACAAGAATATGTTTATTTTAAAAGCAAGAGTTAGTATCACACTATAATCTCTACAATCAAAGATTAGCAATCACTTTCATGTTTAGACATGCACAGTTAAACAACACAGCACACAACTCGGTTATATAAAACTTGGAAGCAAATTACATTAAGCACTTTAGTCATTTTACCTTGGAGAAAGAACACAGTACATTTAAATACATATTAGCAACTCATGGCATCGTACTATAGAATATATGTTAATATATACTAAAATTATGTATTTTACTTATGTAGAGCTTATGCAAGGTTTGAAATTCAGTAAGACTGGCATAATGCTATCCTTTATCAATTTAGAAATTTGTTGATAACAAGTCAGAAAAATTTCACTTGGCACTTAACTGGAAATGGAAAAACAGAAACAAACTTTTCTCCCAGAAAAACTAATTTAGCATGATTTCTCCAGTTGTGAATACAAAATAAAAAGTAGGCTGAAAGCTGCATTGTGCTCACTTTGTCATCACTAAGCTCCCGACACTACACACATAACACATATTTGCTGATTTATTAAATTACAAAACTTAAAATGGTTTTATCAAAGTAAATTAGACCCAGCATTATATCCCAAATATGCCCCCTCCTCTAATCTCTTTTCTCTCTAATCACTATGAGCAGTAACAGGATATTTACATAAAGTTGACATCACCGGTGATAGAACAAATTCAATCAGATACCTCCTAGTATGTATGATGCCCTATGTTATTACTGTTAAAGAAAGACTGAGGAACTGGTCCTGATCAAAGGAGACTAAAGAGGTGCAACAGAAATACGACAACAGAATGACCTGGGATACTTTTTCGTAAAATAGCTCATTATTGAGACAACTGACAAAATGTGAATAAGATCGGTGGATTGGATAAAAGTAATATATTTCTGTTAATTTCCTAATTTTGAGAATTGTACAATGATTATGTAACAGAAACAGAAAATGCACATTGAAGTATTCAGGAGTAAAGGCTATCAGATCTGCAATGCACTCTCAATGGTTCGGGACAGAGAGGAAGTGGAAAAGAAAAGGGAGACGCAGATGGATAAATTAAATTCAGTAAAATGTTAACAGCATGTAGAGTGAAATGTTAACTAACACCTGGAGAGTCTGGATGAAAAGGATATACGATTATTTGTTCTATTGCTGCAACTTTTCTCTAAGTCTGATATACCAAAATAAAAAGGTAAAAGAAAGATTTCTACATATATACAAATAAAGAAAATATACAAAATACTAACAGTTGATGAATTTAAGTGATGGGCACATATGGGTGTTTTTGGTCTTCTTCAATTTTTCTTGTATTTGAAAATTTTCATAATTACAAAGGTCTCTTGAAATTACCAGTCCTAATGCCATAATTTTAGAACAACCCTCAGTCATTTCCTCCTAAATTGTCTTTAACCTGCGTTCTATCCTACATTGTGATACTTACAGCAAGAACCTACATTGACTCCCTATTATTGTAGGTCCAGGCATCTTTATCTGAGTTTTAAAGTTCTCCATAATTGTTAATGCTTATTTTCCATTACTCACTAGTATAACTGATTCCTAATAGTAGCCTTAGCAGCTTCAAGCTCGTGACTACTTTCCTTGCTTATCTATGCTCATGCCCTCTCCTTTACTCCTCCAAACCTGCCATTCTTCAAAGCCCAGGCTCAAGACTCTGTATCAAATGCCCAGCACACAGTGGTCTCTTTTGCTAGATTTCTAGAGCTTGACAGTAGAACCCAAGCAAAGTAGGAAGTTCTTTCAAGGTCCCTAGTTGTTTAACAGTGTTTCACTTCATTTTTAAAGGAGCATGAATCTATATAGATGCACATGATTTTGGAAGAGGCCTTTAAGATCAAGTAACCTATACCTTTCACTTGACAGATGAGGAAATAAGATCAAGAGTTCTGAAATAGCTCCTATATCTGGGAAGTGGTGATGACAGACCAATATTCTCACTCTAGTTCAATTGTCTTTCCCATAAATCATGGTACCTTCTTAGTTATAACATAGCAATTAAACAGCATTTAATTAGAGCAAATAAGATGCAATGTTTTGGGGAAGCTGGGATGGTTCAGCAGGTTGAGCGCTCACTTTGCAGCCCTGGGGGCCGAGGATCGAGTCCCGGCCGTGGCCCATGTGGACCCATATGCTGAATTGGATTGTGCCCCCGGTTCAGTTCTTGCCGGGGCCTGTGCGGGGGGCTCCTGGCCCAGTTCCTGCCCTGCACAGCCCCATGCCCACCTGTGGAGTGAAACTGTATAGAAGACTAATGCTGTCAACTATGCAGACTGCTCTGGGCCCTCCCCCTTCTCTCTGTCTCTGTCTGTCTGTCTGTCTCTCTCTCTGTCAAGAAACAAACAAAAAGATACAATGTATCAAATAATGTAAACATACAAACTATACATAGTGTCTGATCATAGAAGTAGAGATGCTGACCCAAATCTTTACAAATGAAGTTTAATAATGACACAAATGACTATATTCAAACAAATCAAGTGGTTAGCATGTAGGTCTTTTCAGAAAACCAAGTGCCATTTTTTTTTAACCAAAGATGAGTGAGCACATCTTTTTGTGCTAACGTTGATCAAGAGTTCACTGCATTTTGCATGGCTGTGTGAGAAAATGCATTATTAGTTTATTGTGGCTTTGGTCCACTCTCATGGTGCATTACTTTTGCCTCAGAAAGGGACCTTTTAGATCAATCTACTTCACAATGAGTACTGGTGGAAAGTGCTTCGATGAAAATAAATGAAAGCCTTACTGAGCTAAATCCATTTTATTTAGATGTAAAAGTCAAATGGAAATAAATGTTTTTTAGGTCCTATGATAATGTGGAAAGATTAATTGAATCTGTTTTCCCTTTAACACAAATGGTGTACATTTAGAACTGCCTGGTGGATTATGGGCCAGGGGCTAACTTTTCTTAGACCAAAGCTAAATCCAGTAAAGAGATCCACACCACATAAGAACCTACTAAATAAACCAGACTTGGCACAAAGAACACCTACATGAGATCCTAAATTAAATTTAGTGTCACTACTTCTTTAGAAGAGTGATTGGAGATTTAACTTAAACTCTGCCCTTTGCTCTGAACATGGTTGAGATATAATGAACCACCTGGTAAAGGGGCAAATCAAAGCACTTCCCCCACAAATTCTATTTTGCACGTGTATGTTTGTTGAAAGCTGATGTAGCCACAACATCTGTTAACTCATCACCTGATAGAAATGATCTGACTAAGGCAGCTGGCCAGGTGGGTGTATGCTTTTTCCACTGCCAGCACTCTTCCCTTTGGAAGATCTGGTAGTTGCAGGCGTGGTTGATGAGAACAACCTTCACAATGAAGAAAGACCATTTTTCCATCATAGGTATGTGCAGCCATATGAGATAGTCTTAAGTAGCAGCCTAACTATGAATTTAATTTTGGCAACAGCCTCTTATTGTTGATTCTCACTCCTTTGTCATTCGTTTTGATCAGTTTGGTTCCTTCTTGACAATTGGATCTTTTACTGTCTCCTTTGTCCTCTCTACTGTCCTCTTCTTTCTCTATAATTTTCTCCTGCTATTACAGTCCACCCCTATGCAGAGAATTCCCAGAACATGGTTGGCTGTGTGCTCAAAGTTCCCACCACACCTATTTAAAACACAATTATACTATTAATATGTATCCTCCATAAAACCATAGCCTTCACATATGTCTTATCTCTATATCTCTCAGGTTAAGGAATGACTCAGAAATAAATGACAATGACTTTCTAGTCCTAGTTTCTGACTTATACTTCCAACTGCATTTCTCATTCCCAGGGTGACAGTATGAAACTGGATTGCCGTTGAATGTAAAAGGGAGCATCTTTAATAATTATACTGGGACAACATGAATGAACAATTCCAGGCAAACCAGAGCTTTTCTTGTTTAACACGTACCAAACTAAAACCATCACTTTCCCAACCAGGGTACCTCTTCTTCCAGAAATAAATACTTCTTTTAATAACATCACCATCTTTTCAGTCATTTAGGGTCAAATACTGGAATTACAGCTAACTTCTATTTCTCTCTCACATTCTGTTTTTCAGGCCTATGGATTCCAGATTACCAAAGGAGAGATGATAGAGAAAGATACAAACAAGAGGGCCCAAGACTGGATTTATTTTGTTCTTTTGTTTAAAATTCCACAATAATCATCCTAGTTCAGACTCTTAATGATCACCTTAGCCTCATAATTAACTGCCTTACCTTCAGCCTCTACTTATTCCAAGTCACTCAACAAATCTCCCCCCCAAAACAGGTCTGATCATATTTCTGTGCTCAGAAGTGAGTAAATTCTGCCAAAATTATCACCCAACTTATAAAACACACAAATGATTATGTGAACAAACTTTAATTATACTGCACTTGTTAAACCCAACTCATATTTTATCCAGCTTGTAGTTTTTAATACTTCTTTTGTCTGAGAAAATATCTTGATCTTCTCTTATAATCTTACCCATTTAAAAAATATATCTATATCTATATAATTTCCAAAAGACAGAACTAAGAAAAACCTATACTATTATCACCTTGAAAATAATTCCTTAGTATCAAGTATATGTTTAGAATTAAAAATTTCCCATTATCTCAAATTTCTTTTACTATTGGGTTATTTGAAAAAAGATCTAAGTGAGATTCACACACTGCACTTAGATGACACATCTCTTTTAAAAAATCCTCCCCATTTTTCTTTCCTTTTATCCCCCCAAACTTTGCAATGTACTTGAAGAAATAGGGTCATGTGTTCTACAGAATTTTCATATTCTGGATTTTGCTGTTGTATCCCTACCACATCATTTAGAATACCGTATTTTCCGGCATATAAGATGACCAGGCCTATAAGATGACCCCCTAATTTTACAGTTAAAACATAGGTTTAGGACTATATTTGCTTTATAAGACTACAGCCTCGGAAGTGGGGGGTAGTCTTATACAGCGAATATAGGCCTAAAGCTATGTTTTAACTGTAAAATTAGGGGGTCGTCTTATACGCCCGGTCGTCTTATACGCCGGAAATTACGGTATGTCTCTAGCTCTTTATATGCCCTGCAAGGTGGTAGTTGCAACTTGCAACTACCTGTGCATAATCCATATGCTGAACTATGCTGCAACTGCCAGGATGGCAATGAAGGTTCTTGCCTCCCATGTGGAAGGCCCCCAGTTCAGTTCCACCCTGCATGGTCTCACATCAACCTGTGTGGAATAAAACTATATAAAAAAAAACTAATGTGGGGCAAGCTTCCCATGTAGGAGGCCCCTGGCCCAGTTTCTGCCCTTTGCAGCCCTGTGCCCACCAGTGGAGTGAAACTTTATCAAAAGCCGGTGACATATAACTATGGAGACTGCTCTACCCTAACCCCTCTGTCTCTGTCTCTCTGTAAAAAAAAAAAACTAATGATGTACAACTACGGAGATTGCTCTGGGCCTTGCCTTCCCCCCCTTCCCTCAGTCTCTCTCTCACCTTCTCTCAAACAATAAAATAAATCTTAAAAAAAAAAAAAAGATACTACTTCATTAACAAAAGTTGGCAGTCATATAGAAATGTAAGGGAAGCTTTGAGTTGTTTTTGTTTAACTTGAAGTAAGGTTACGAACAGTGACCCATCTTCACCACGGGACCCCAACCAAGTACTAACAGTATTATTAGTGCATCCACCCTCCTCCCAGAGGCACCTTACATTTTTCAGTCTCTTTCTCTCGCACAACTTCCCTTTTTATTCCCTCTTCCTTGAATCTGATTCCCCAAGCCTACATTGTGGGCACTTTTACAGATATGACATAACCTTCCCATGGTACTCAAGGATTAAAAAATATTTTTCCCTGACATGTGGTAACAAACCCATCATTATTTTTTAAAGATCTAATTGGCTTTATTAAGTGATTCATGAATTGGGCAGTATCCCATTTAGCAATTAGAAGGGCACTTCTTATTATTAACTGGAAAAGATCCACCATCAACAACTGTTTCTCCTTAAAAGATAAAGTAGGAAATATTTTTCAACCCCCCACAATCTTATTCAATTAATGCAAAGTTCCTCTTTAATAAATAGGTCTGTGTTTATCAATCACCATCATCATTATTGTTACCAGTGTCTTCATTATGGTGCTTAGTATGTTACGTTCCCAACACCATAAGTGATCTACAAGCATTATTTCATTTAATCCTCACAATAATCCTATGAAGTTGGTTTTTCCCAATATGACAAATGTAAAAAAGTGAAGCACAGAGGGGTTAAAAGCAACGTGCTCAAGGACATACTACAAATAACTGGCAGAGCTGAGAAGGAACCAAGAGCTCTTCTACACTTAGCTTCTTGGCTAGAGTGTGTTACTTTCCTAATGCTCTTGTGGTTTTTTAACGTTTGATGTAAGAGGCCTGTTATTAATTCATTCAACAAATATCTGAGTTTTACTGAACATCTGGCATTGTGGTAGGCAATGGGATAAAACTAAAATCTAGAACAGACTGATACATGAAATTACAAAAGCATTAATAACAGTTGAATATAATTAACAATCATAAATGCTACTTATAAATCATTCTGAACTTCCCTGCTGAAAAGATTTCTTGGGAAATTTCTAGAGTAAAAGAGACTGTAAGAATAGCTACTTTTGCATGACAGGTTCTCATTACCCATTCACCACCCCTTTTGTTTCTCTATGTTCCCACAAAGGCCCAGGGGTTCAGTATCAGTAACAACTTTTTATATAATAACAGTACTGCATTTCTGAGAGAAATAAGAAATGTTCCAAATGAGATTTCTGGACTATGCAAACATTAACTTAGATTTATTATTACAATGCTAGAAAAAAAGGCATGCCTCATCAACACCCATGGTCACCTAAGAAGAGTACAGATCAATAAAAGTGCTAGCAACTACGCTCATACTTCAAGACAGGCTGGCAGCTCCTGGGCCAGTAATCTTCAGAACTTCCCTTGGTAATAGAATTCAATCCAAGGTACTTGAGCTTTCAGTGTCCATGAAAAGAAAAGAGAAAGCCAGGATGCCCAGACTAAGGAACTCCAAGGGAATCTAGGTAATCTCTTTGTTCACCCAATCCCCATCATTGTACAACAAGGCCAGCAGTAAGGTCATGCAGGGTGAAATTAAGGCTCGCTTACATAATCCAAAACTCAGGGTCTGGGTTCGGAGATCCTTGAATAGCCCAGCCCAAAACAAGTATTTCTGCACTGAGAAACTTCCATAGGTTGCTTCTTCTGCTGATTCCGAGAGCTGCCTGGTGTTAGTCCATTGTTTTCAACACGGTTAAGCCACTGGGCTGAATTCATATGCCAACCTTCCTCGTGTATAATAAGGCAGTATAAAAGAGACTAAATGCTGACAACCACAGATTTATCAATAAGCCACCCCAAAGCACTTTATTGATATCATAAGACAGCAAATAGGTGGTTCTTTTAAGAAAGTTAGTATTTTCATCTTTTCCTAATTTGGGTTAAAAATGGTAGTGAGTTTCTATCAGTGACACATCAAGCTAAACACAATAAAAACCACAGCTACATTTCATATTCTCCCACTTACTGCTTTGCCTTTCATAACCTTCCTTGACTGGTCAATTTATTTTACAACTTAAAACAATTTTGTTTGAAGCATGGACACACCACCAACTATTTAAATTTTAATTCCTGCTACTTTCTTAATCTTTTAACTAAAACTTAAAACTTTACATTATATGTGGAATTAATTCTGTGGCAAAGGGTAAATAAATCATATGCCCTGGTATAAAACACCATAAAAATATGTTAATGTACCTTTTAATAGGGCTACTTTAGCAAGGGGTTCATTTAGGTCTTGCTCATCCATTTGCGCGTCTAGGGGGAAAAAGATAATTACAAACAACAGTCAGCTCTATCCACAAGCTACTATTATCAAAATAAATGATTGTAATTTATACTGCTATTGTATTTGAATAGTTGAAATTTATACACTTGTATTTGGATACTTTTAACAACATATCCAAGGTTCTAGAAAGGGGCTTGATAAATAGAAGCATTCCTTTTCCCCTAAACACAAACTTTAAAATCTCCACTCACATTACCCAAATACCTAAACTGTTCAATACAATAATCTCTGCAGACTTGTGAACATTGGTTAAAGCTTACCTGTAGTGTCGTCACTACTTTTTTCCTTGCTTGGACTCAGAGTATCTGATAAATCAGATTCCTTTGCTCTTGCCTGGTTTTCTACCAAGAAAAAAAAAAAAGAATATTATTATGATTAAATAACTTCTATCAATAAAACTGCATCAGGCTACGTGTGCTCTAAATCTACCGGTATGCAAAATACTTTTAAAATTAACTGAGGTCACTGAATCTCTTACTTCTTCACCACTCTAGTCCAAAATGGAATGCTGGTTATTACACGTAGCTCATATTATTTTATAATGTGGATCATGTCTGCTGTGCAGAGGGCTGGGGCTTTTGTTCAAGGCTGTCCACTGGCCAACTGGAAACAAAAATGAAGCAAGCTTTGCTAAAGTATTCAGAGAATTGCAACAAATATAGCAAGATTTCCAGGACAATGTGGACACCGTAGGAAAATGATGAAAGGAAATGGCTCTATTATATAAAAACACTAGTCAGGTTGCCTTAGTAATATTTACATTCATAACAAAACTAAAAAAAAAAAATCACAATTATTTGTTATAATAGTAACAGTTAAAACAATAATATTAACAGCCTTTTATAACTAAAGAAAATATAACTGTACCTGAACCACATTGAGAAAATAATTTTTTTTAAGTTTTGAAATTACTTGCAAATTGTGTTGCCTGATACAATGAAGACATCATAGGTCTAGTTTTCAACAAAGTACTCTCAAAAGTCCTAACTGTAAATCCAACAATTTATTACAGATGACTGGACATTAATTAGGCCCTAGATCCTCATCTGTAATGGCACATTTGTGCATCGTACGGCATGCATTAGGACAGCATTCACAGAGATGGTCATTTCTCTGACCATAATCTTGTAGCACCTCCCCATTCTCCACAGGCCTCAGACAAGCGTTACACCCCAGAATTTAGACATAATCTGGTCCCTGGATTAATCTCCCCATGAACTGTTTCAGTCAGGCTAGCCTCTTGACAGCGCTGAAGCATGTCAGCTCTTTATGAACTGCAATTGTTTGCTTAAATTGAATTGCCCTAAACTCAATGACCATTCTCTCTACTTGGCCTATTCATTCTGTCAGAGACAGCTTAAGTCCCATCACCACTAAGGAGATCTTTGTATCTCCAGCATCCTGCTCCTTTGTTTTGTATCTTCTCTGTGTCACATATTTTTGCCATTATTCATGTTTTGTTTTATATCACTCTGTGTTTGTATATATGTCATTACAAGTTAAGTATTGTCAGTCCCATTTTACCAATGAGGAAACGGAGGTTTAAACAGCTAAAGTAAGTTGCCTGAGGGCATATAGCTAGTTAATGGTAAAACCTGAAATCTACTCATATGCTTTCTAATTCCATCTGTAAAGCTACTGCAAACATACAAGGACTGCAAGCAGAGGAAGGGCTTAAACAGAAAGCATACCACCTATGATTATATTCTCCATTAGGTGAAATATCTGAAGAAAATACTAAGACTTGGACAGCTGGTAATTGGAAATTTCTAGTAATGGATACTTGCAATGCAGAAAAGAAAACTCCACCAAAAACATCACTAACGAAAGCTTTTAAAAAAATAAGGACAATTTAGCCAAATCCAGAATAAAATACTGCATAGCCAGACATAAGGACTTAATATGTAACTTATTTCTGCCATCTAGTTTGTTACAAAGATTACCTCTGGAGTTTACTGTGAGAAGTACTAGTAAAATGTTGACTGCTAACAACAAAAAAAAATCTTCGGGTATATACAATGTGTATCTGTATTATTATTCTTAAAAGATATATTCTACTTACTTGCTATAATTTATTTAATATCCTTATTACTGAACACTTACGTTTTTCTCCTTTTGCTTATAAAACAACACTGAAACAAATAACCTTGCACATCTGTTCAATTTGTTCTTTAATATAAAAACCCAGCAGTAGAATTGCTAGATCAAAAAAACATGCTCTTTACAGCTTTAAATATATATTTTCATAGCCAGGTTTCAAAAAGAAATCAGTAAGATTGCACAAATCTTTCCGAAAATTACATCATATAATTTCAAGAACATGCTATTTCAGAATGCATTAAAAAAGAAGCATCAAGACACTTTTTTTAAATTAAAGAAGTGCTGATTTTTTTTTTCTAAGGCTCTACTTCCACTTCATGGTGTTGGCCATCCAACCAACTAATCTGAATAGGTATTTAGGTAGTGAAGTAAAAGCTATTTTAAAGTCTGTTCTCATCTCACTTTAATAAGATGAAATAAATTGCTGTATGTACTAAAAATAGTTCACTGTTCTGAAACTCAATACCTGTTTGCCAGGACAATATTAGTGATGCATATTCTATGCATTCTTTCCCAAATATGGCGACTGTTGTGCACAGAATTCAGAATAAAATAACAGAATCTATTTAAATATTTTTAAAACACAAGTAAGTCCAATTACTTTCATAAAACAGAATATACTAAAACTGAATATTCCAAACTTTTGTCCCTCATTTTTTAATTGACCAAAATGACTAGGAATGTAGCTTAAAATGTTATACTAGTATGCTCTGATGGAAGTCCTAGAATAATAATAAACATATCCTATCAAACTTATTTGACCAATTTCCCTATGAACAAAAGTGACTTGACAATTTAATGCTTTAAAAGTCACTTTTCTAAGTTTGACAATTGTAACAAAAAAGAATTAACAGAATAACCTACTTCAGGCAATTATAGGATCATTCTTTATAAATTTAAGAAGATTCTACATATTTACTTTTGTTTAAATCAAATTTAGATGCCACAAATTAATAAAGTGTTAAAGGTACGATAACTTCAAAAATGAAACTACAAACATTTTTTAGCTGTTGTTTTTAAAAAAAGATTTACATTGTATTTGATCAAAAATCTGAGATCAAAGCTGAAAAATAAAGCTGCAAGTGACAAAGACTACAACAAATCTTTAATACCTAAAGAAACCTATTCCAAGCATTTAAAAACACACATACATATATACCCTTTTGAAAAGAAACTTTCCAATTAAGATATCCTTCTTAAAACAGAACTCCAACTATTTCTTACTATTATCTGATACTATTACAGAACAGCCATTTTGTGAGCTATAAGAAGTAAACTGTTAAAAAATGATGACCTTGAAAATGCACACTTATTTCATTAGCCAAAAGAGTTGTCAAAACCCAAAGAAATTTCCCACAGAAAACCCAAAGAAAACGAACCTTTTGAAAGTCTTGTGTCTTCTACCACTTTGGTTAGATGCCCCTCAACGATCAGCTTCTCTGCCAAAGAAAATAAACGTTACTATCCAAGCCCAAACCCAGTAGCATTTCCCTGAGCCGGGCAGTGTAACACATTCCATGACCAAATTTAAAGATGATAACATTACTCCCATGACTAGGCTTGAACAAAAACTTGAACCTGGAAGGGGAACTAAGAGAACTCAAACTATAAGAACAATCAGATTAATGCAGAAATCTGGGGGTAGGTGAACAATTTGCCTTTTATTTTCACTAGTTTCACCTTACTTTAAAAAGCCTAGATCTTTTTAAAAGGGACTCAGAACAAATGGAGCAAGCCTCTTTAAATCAAGGATATTAATTTGAAATAAAGAAATTCTGAGAAGGTATTTCATTTAAATAAAGAAGTAATACAAATTATATTATACCAATAGTTTATTTTTCCCTATTGATACAATGTAGGAGAGATGCCTATATAATATGTTTCAGTAAAATGAATTATTTTAGAAGAGCTAATTATTTAAAGAAATAAACAATTTTTTTGTTTTGTTTTATGCGGGATGCTATATAAATGTATAAGGTAGTTTCCTGATAATTCATTTAAAGTCAGATTTTCATATCATGAATTTCACTGAGGACAATATATCTATTCTGTATATCACCTTATTTAATCCAGCATGCTAGTTGGTCTCCTTCAATTTACACTTTTGCAATATGTGATATAATTTCTCTATTCTTTCACTCTTCAACACACTGCAACTTGGTCTACACCCACCACTCAACCGCCAAAACTGCTCCAAAATCCCTACAACCTATTTCCAACACCTATGGCTCCTTTTCAGATTTTCATTTCATATAGGCTCTCGGCAATATGTGGCACTGTTTGCACCTATCTCCTTAAAAAATAAAAAAGGTCAAAGTAATAGATACAGACAATTTTAAAAGGCATCAGTCATACAAGATGTTTAATGTAAGCAACAACCTTTATATTTTAGCTATTTCTTCTGCATTTCCATTTCCATTTCTATATGATTTATTGTTATGTCTTTATTTTCCTTTTTAGACATTAGATATTGACAATCTCTTACAGATGATTAAACTCTCTTATACCCTATCATCCTTATAAGTTACATTTTGTCCATCTATAATCAGTACTTATGATGATTATTTATATCTCAGTCCTATACTGTGCTATGACTTTCTCTTCTTATATAGCCATTTAGTATTTCTTGGAGCTTATAAGGCCTTGTTTTGTTTTGTTAATTTTTAATATAGCTATATCAAACACAGACCAAGTTCTTACAGAACCATAAAACTCTCAATATTGTCAAACAGATCAGGTACTCTATCACATTGTATTTGCTTGTCTGCCCTACCTCCGACTTTCCTCAGCCTTTTAATTTTCCTGCTCCAGTCTGGGCTGGGAGGCATCTTATTAATAATTTAAGACCTAAAAATTCTGACACAAAATACAGGTTCCACAAATGTGTCATTCCAAACTTCCTCAAAGCTCTAAGAACCGCCTTGTTTTAAAAATTATAAACACCTATCACATTCCGAGTAGTCTATTGTTTAAAACTCTCTCACCCTGGAAGTCCATACCACGACCTAGAAGGTCTTTATGCTCTAACCCAAGTGTCAGACTACAGATAGCCCCACAGGCCAAATCCAGCCTGCTGCCTGTTTGGTAAGGTTTTATAGGTACACGGCCAGGTCTGGTCATCTATAGATGGACCATGGCTGCTTTTTACTACAGTGGCAGACTTGAGTAGTTGCAACAGAGACCTGATAGCCTCCAAAGTCTAAAATCCTTACTATTTGGCCCTGTATTATTATTATTTTTTTAAGATTTATGTTTATTGTTTTTGCCAGAGACAGAGAGAAGGAGGAGGGCCCAGAACAGTCTCCATAGTTGTACATCATTGGTTTTTCCACATACTATTATTCCACAGGTGGGT
>PVKE010017081.1:0-32268 GCA_004027555.1 Craseonycteris thonglongyai
TTTTTGACAGAGACAGAGAGACCAAGACAGAGAGAGACAGAGAAAAGGGGGACCTACAAATTTTTTAATCTCCTATTTTATTTCCTCTGTGATCCAGTCACTTTTTAATAGCATGTTGTTTAATCTCCATGTATATTTGGTTCTCTCTGCACTTGATGTTTTGCAATTGATCTCTAGTTTTAACGCTTTGTGGTCTGAGAATACATTTGGTATGATTTGGATACCCTTAAATTTGGTGAGGTTGGATTTAAGTTTCAGGATATGGTCTATCCTTGAAAATGTTCCATGTGCACTAGAGTAAAATGTATAGCCCTGAGTTGCCGGATAGAATGACCTGTAAAAGTCAATTATGTACATTTCTTGTAATGTATCATTTAAAGCTGCAATTTCCATATTTATATTCTGCTTGGATGATCTGTCCAATGATGTCAGAGGGGTCTTTAGATTCCCTACTCTAATTGTATTTTTATCAAATTCTCCTTTTAGATCTATTAGTAGTTGCTTTATAAATTTTGGTGCTTCCTGATTGGGGGCATATATATTGATGAGTGTCATGTTTTCTTGGTGTCTTGTCTCTTTTATCAAGATGTAATGTCCATCTTTATGTCTTATTATATTTTTTATGCTGATGTCTTTTTCATCAGAAATCAGTATGGCCACTCCAGCTTTTCTCTGACTGCCATTTGCCTGGAGTATTGTTTTCCATCCTTTTACCCTGAGTCTATGTTTGTCCCTGTGGCGGAGGTGTGTCTCTTGTAGGCAGCATATGGTTGGATTTTGTTTTTTAATCCAGCCTGCTACCCTGTGCCTCTTTATTGGTGAATTCAGTCCATTTACTCTCAGGGTGATGATTGATATATGAGGATATCCTGTATCCATTTCTTCTTTCCTTTTTATTTTTTTGTTGTCCCAACTTTTCTCCATTTATTTTGATTTTTTGATTCAGGTTGAATAGCCTCCTTCAGTAATTGTTGGAGTGCCAGTTTTGAGCTGGAGAATTTCCTCAGTTTCTGTATATCTGAAAAGGCCTTAATTCCTCCTTCATATCTATAGGTTAATTGTGCTGGACAGTTTATACTTGGTTGGACGTTTCTCTCTTTTAATATTTTGAAGATTGGGCTCCACTCTTTCCTGGCTTACAGAGTTTCTGCTGAGAAGTCTGGTGACAGCCTGATAGTTTTTCTTTTGAAAGTTATATTTTGTTTTTTCCCTGGCAGCTGTGAGGATTCTTTCTTTGTCTTTGGTTTTTGTCATCTTCAGAAAAATATGCCTTGGAGAAGATCTGCTAGGGTCTAGGTAGTTAGGGCTCTTGATTTCCTTTTGGATTTGGGGCTGTAGCTCTTTCCACGGGTTAGGAAAAGTCTCATCTACTATTTGTTTTACTAGACTCTGAGAAAATTTCATCTTTCTTCCTTCTGGTATCCCTATTATTCTAATATTGTTCTTTCTGATGGAGTCAGATAGTTCTTGTAGCGCTCTTTCATTTCTCTTGATTCTCGTTTCCCTTTCTTCTCCCCTCTGTGACATTTCCATGTTTCTATCTTTGATTTCACTCATCCTTTCCTCTAGCTGGTCAGCCCTGATTTTTATGCAGGTCAATTCTTTTTTCAGTTCCCCCATGATGCCTTTCATTTCAAGGAGTTCCTTTTGGTTCTGCTCTAGCTTCTCAATTTTATTGGTAAAGTACTCATTTTGCTCAGAAAATTTCTTGTTGAGGTCATTTATCTGTGTCTGGTTACTTTGCCAGCATTGACTGAACTCTCTGAGTGTCTTCAGTATTGCAGCCCTGAATTCTGTTTCACTTAGGTTTGATTCCAATTGTGCAATCTCCTTTACGAAAGATTGCCCCTGTTCTTCTGGAGGGGCTTTGGATTCTAAGGTGTGCATTGTGTTTGATGTGTTTTTTTTTGCTTTATGCATGAGTATGTTTTCCTTCTGGGGGTTTGCCTATCAAAGCGGCTTCTCTTTATTTTTTCTTATGAGGTCAGTTGTGGAAGGAGCAGATTTTGGGAGAGGATTGGGGGAAGCAGACAGCTTCTGTGCCCTGGGGCACTTCAGGTTGCTGTCTTAGCTGTTAGAAGGCTGGGTAGTGAAGGCATGGTTGGGGGTGGGTGTGTGTGAGTAGGAGCTAGGGCGGGCCTGAGACACAATAGCAGATTGCTCTTTCAGCAGGTTCAGTGCGGGCAGAGTTCAAGAGCTCAGGTCTTTCTCCCCTCTGTTTGGCTGCTTTTCCTTTAATTGCATCTGTGTGCCGTGCCTGTAGGGCAGCGGTGCAGTTGGGCCGGGGCCTGGCAGAGGCCTGGTCAGCCATGTGGGATGGGGCGCAGCCACGGCCCTGTCAGTAGTACACCGAAAGCCCAATCAGCCACGAGGTCAGCTGCTCACCAAAAGCCCATTTGCGCATGCTGGCATCAGCACTGTGGATGCCCAGTCGGCAGCCCAATAATGTGCATGGGCAGCCGCGCCATGGCAGTCTGGTCGGTGGGGCGCCTAAAGCCCTGGAGTGCACAGGCCGCAGCTCAGCCGGCAGCCGCTCTAGGCCCGCGGCTCTGCTGAGACCACCAGATTCACTCTAAGCAAGTCTAATGCAGCTGTGTCTACTTCAGCCATGGCCCTCACTCCAAGAGCCCTGTCTTCAGAAGGTGCTCCCTCACAGTCAGTCTTCTCCATAAATCAGGGCTGCCCAGTTGCTGTGGGCTGATTCCCTGCTCTCGCCCTGACCATCAGGAAGTGCAACTGCCCAGCTCCCCAAGTCCCTGTTCCACCCTAGGCTCCTTGATCTGATTAGAGCACCACGTGCTATCCCTTGAGTTCGGATGTTAAATTGTCCACAGTCTTGTGGGGCTTCCATGCTCCCTAAGTCTCAGCTTCCAGCCCGCCCTCAATCCAGCTCCACTTTGACAGTCCCCCCATCCCTCTTTGTTTTTGCTAGCCCCGGGTCGCGCTCTGAGTCCCTGTCCTCGAACTGCTCCTTCCCCTTCCCTCTCCTGCTCTCCTCTTTTTCCTCTAACCTTTGGGTGTTGTTCTGTGTTGTGTGGTTCTCTTAGTTGAGGGTGCTTCTCAGGGTTTCCCCTGTGGATTCCCCTTTGTTCATAAGTCCCTTCCCAGGTAGGTATCGGGATTCTCCTCTCATGCAGCCATCTTTTCAAGCCTCTCTCTATTACTTTTTATGTATAGTCACCTTTTCATTTTTCTTTCTGAAATTTTGAGTAGTAGTGAAAGTAGATACATATGTTCAGTCCATCACCTCATACATTGTGTTTATAGCATATAGTACAGTCCTATAGAGGATTTTACTAAAAAAAAAAAAGGTTTCAAAGTTGACTGTTAACCCATCCTTATACAATAACTTAAATTTAAACTTGAGGAAGTTGTAAGCCAAGGTAGATAGATGGTTAGCCCTGGTAGATGCAGTTAGATGAAACAGAATCAATATGAAACTTGGTTCAATAAAATTTTGGTGCCAAAACCTTGCCACTGGGTCATGCTGAACAGTTTGTTAAATTAATATTATATATATAAATGTTTTATAAAGGTGTTTGCAAAAGTAAAAAGATATCTATGAATAAAGAATTAAATATTAGGACAGCAAGTGTAAGTTTTCTAAAAGGATAAAGATCTTATCTATATGATTTTCACAGTACAACTGACTTCTCCCCATACTGTGGTTGCTAAGGCATAGAATTCTATATAAAGAAATATCTAGATTATGAAAAACATAATTTGTCTATTTTGCCAAATCTCTTGAATATAAAGTTAAATCCACTGCTGCCCATTCTATAATTGTTACATCTTATGGCTGATAGTTATTACAATTAGCATTTACTGGCCACTTAAAGTTCTGGTGTAGACACAGCGTGAAGTGTTTAAGAGATATTTGCAAACCATTTTATAGATGAGGAGACTGAGGCCAATACACATTTAAAAAACTGTGCAAGACCACATAGATATTAATTGCCAAGAGCCGAGTCTGAAATTGTGTTATTGATCACTAAGCTACATTTCATCCATGTTCTGAGTTAATCAGTAGTGTGCTGATGAATGTTTAGCAAAAGACACCTTTAGGAAGGTGGAGAGGGAGAGACAAAAAACCTTGCATTATAGTTTTAGTTGATTCTATGCTGTATTTCCCCCATGGTTGATTTTAAGGTGATTACTGAGGCCAGTGAAAGAGGTGTTGAGAAAAGATGTGCAATGTCACAGCTTTATGTGGTGTATCCACCATGCAGGTATAATAGACATAAATATCCTCAAACACATTGTTAGGAGAAAAATGTTGCAAAATATTTAGGAAATTATGAGTTTTGGGTATTTATTACTTTTGTTTTTATTTTATTTATTTTTATTAATTTTTAAATTTATTAAGGTGACATAGGTTAGTAAAAATTATATAGGCTCCAGGTGTACAATTCTACATTACATCATACTTTTGTTTTTAATATGTTACTTAACTAAGTTTCTTCAATTTACTTTTTAAAATTATATTAAATTTATTAATGTTAGGGTGACATAGGTTAGTTAAATTTTGTATGTTTCAAGTGTACAACATGAGGGCTGGCTGATAAATTTTGGCTTCACTGTAATATTTTTGTTACATTAAACATATCTGATTATAAAAGGTTCTTTGTAGTCACATGGTATCTCCCCTCCACCATTCTTGACCTTGCACACATAGATAATTAGGATTTTCACCTATTGCACGTCAAAATGGAAGTGTTTGTCTGGTTCAAACAGCAAACTATTATTGAATTCTTAACACTGGAAAATGTTTCTCCAATTGAAATTCACAAATCACCACTTATGGTGATTTTTGTGTTAATGTAAGAACAGTAAGACACTGGGTTTAAAAGTGGAGAAATAGGGCAAGCAGATATGAGTGACAAACCACTAAGTGGAAGACCTATGACTGCAAGTGATCAGCTTTGTCAAGTTTGCGTTGAACAAGGATGCTGGGATGGCTCAGTGAGTTAAGCACTCACCTTGCAGCCCCAGAGTTTGAGGATTATAGCCCAGCCCCAGCCCTTGCAAACCCATATTCTGAACTGGGAGTGTAATTCTCATATAGGAGGGCCTCAATTCGGTTCTTGCCGAGGTGGCCTTCCCATGTGGGAGGACCCTGGTCCAGCACCCAGCTCAAGGGGGTGTGCTTTCCAGGCAGGAGGTCCCCTCCTGGTTATCACCCTGCAAGAGCCCCCACCCACCTGTGTGGAAGGAAACCATGTCAAGAACTGATGACACACAACTGTGGAGACTGTTCTGGGCCCTCTCCCTTTTCTCAGTCTCTCACTCTGTCAAAACAATAAAAATAAACCTTAAAAAATAAAAGATTACATTAAAGAACTGATCCACAGAAAATGTTGCATCAAATAAAAATAAATTACTAGTGAATGAAGAATTTCTAAGAAGAGAGTGGGATGCATTATTAGTCTTCTTGGATTTCTCGAAGTTTGTGCTGAGTGGGCACTATGTATGTTATCTGATTACATGAAAGCTGAAACAGTTCACAATTTTTAGGAACACCTGGAACCTTTTGAATAAGAAGGTGAGGACATCTTAAAGAAGATCATTACAGGTGATGAAACTTGGGTCTGTCTTTATGACCCCAAGCACAAAAGGCAGTCTTGGAATACTGCCATAAGGGACCACCTCAGCCCAAAAATTCAAAACTCAGACCTTGTCTGGGAAGGTCATGTTGACTGTTGTTTGGTATGAACATTTTCATTTTGATGGACACTGGGTGAAAAATGTAAGCATCTGTGTGTGCAAGGTCAAAAATGATGGAGGGAAGATATCATGTGACCACACAAAACCGATTATATCCAGATATGTCTACTACAACAAAAAGTACTATAGTGGAGGCAAAATTTATCAGCCCACCCTCGTACATCATCTATGTAATACACTATGTGTTCACCACTCAGAGTCAATTTTCCTTCCAAGACCATATATTTGACCCCCTTTTTTTTTCTCTTCTACTTGTCCCAGCCCCCTTAACCTCTGGTAACCACTAAACTATCGTCCGTGTCTATGAGGTTTTGTTTGTTCATTTGTCTTTTTTAAAATATTTTATTGTTTTTGACTATGAAAGACAGACATAGAGTGAGATAGAGAGAAGGGGGAGAGCCCAGAGCAGTCTCCATAGTTGTACGTTGTCAGTTTTTTGACATGTTTTTTTCCACACAGGTGAGCTGGGGCCCCGCAGGGTGAAAAGCAGGCCAGAGTCCTCCCACATGGGAGGCATGCCCCTGGCAAGCTAGGGGCTGAACCAGGGGTCTTGCACATAGGAAACTTGCCTCCTCCAGTCGGGGGCTGAACTGGGGGGTGGGGTAAGAACTGAACTGGGGCTTCCCACATGGGAAGCACCCCTCAGTTCAGCATATCGGTCCACACAGGCTGGGAGAGAGTGGAATTTGATCTTCAGTTCCCGGGGCTGCAAAGTGAGCACTTAACCCACTGAATCATCCTGGCTTCCTCTCATTTGTCTTGTTCTTTTGTTGCTTTCAATTTTATATCCCACGTATGAGTGAAGTCATGTTTCTTTACTTTTTTCTCTCAGACTTATTTCACTTAGTGTCTTAATCTCAAGATCCACCCATTTTGGATCAAATGTTGTCACAAATGGCATAATTTTATCTTTTATTATGGGCCACTGATAGTCCATTTTGTATGTACACCACATCTTTATTCAGTCATCCATCAAAAAACACTTTGGTTGTTTCCATGTCTTAGCCTTCATAAATAATGCTGCAATAAACATAGAAGTACATATATTATTACAGATTAAAGTTATCAGATTTTTTGGGTGGATACCCAGAAGAGGGATTGCTGGGTCATATGGTAATTCTGCTTTGAACTTTTGAGGAACCTCCATACTGTTTTCCAAAGTGGTTGTACCAATTTACATTCCCATGAATGTATTATGAGGATTCCTTTCACTCCACAGCATCTCCAGAACTTGTTATTAATTTTTGTTGTTGATGATAGTCTAACCGATGTGAGGTGATATCTCATTGTGGTTTTGATTTGCATTTTCCTAATAGATAGTAAAGTTGAGAGTATACATAAACAAACAAACAAACAAACATATACATATTATGTGTGTGTGTGTATATATATATATATACACACACACACATATACATATATATAACAGTTGGCCTTTTGTATGCCTTCTTGAGAGATGTGTCTCTTCAGGTCCTCTTCTCATTTTTAATTGGATTGCTTTTTTTCTAATTGTTAAAGTTATTGGGGTGACATTGGTTGGTAAAAGTCACATAAGTTCCACATGTACAATTGTACATTACATTGTCTATGTATTGTATTCTGTACTCACCACCCAGAGTCAATTCTCTTTCCATCACCTTATATTTGATGCCCTTCTCCCTATTCCTCCACCCTCCCTACTTTCCCTCCCACCTCCCCCTTTGTCCACAGGTAATCACTAAACTATTGACTATGTCCACAAGTTTTGTTTCTTTGTTACTTTCAGTTTTATATTCCACCAATAAATGAAGTCATGTTTCTTGCTTTTTCAGTCTGACTTATTTCTCTTAATATGATTGTATCAAGGTTCATCCATGTTGTCACAAATGGCTGTATTTCATCTTTTCTTATCACTGAGTAGTATTCCATTGTGTAAATGTAACACTACTTCTTTACCCAGCTATCTATCAAAGGACACTTTGGCTATTTCCATGACTTGGCCACCATGAACAGTGCTGCTATGAACATAGCAGTACATATATCTTTGCTTGTTTTTCAGTTGTTGAGTTGTACGTGTTCTTTATATTCATGTATTTTAGATTAGTCCATTATTGAAAGTGTTGTTTGCAAATATCTTCTCTTATTAGGTTCATTGCAGTTTTTGTTTTGTTGGTGATTTCTTTTGCTATACAGAGAATTTTTAATTTAATACAGTCCCTTCCATTATTTTTTGCTTTTAACTTCCCTTGACTTTGAGTTCAAATTCACAAATTCCTCCCTGAAGCCAAGGACTATAATGTGGTACCTATGCCATCTTCTAGGAAATTTAATGTTTCAGGTCTTATGTTTAACATCTTGAGCTAATTTTTTTACATGGTGAAAAATAGCAGTCTACTTTCATTCTTTTCTCATGACTTTCCAATTTGCCCAGTACCATTTACTGAAGAGGCTTTGTTTTTTTCCATTGTATGTTTTTGGCTTTTTGTCAAAAAATTTTGCCCATATATATGTGGATTTATTTCTGGATTCTCAATTATATTCCATTTGTCTTTGTATCTGTTTTTCTGCCAGTTCTATGCTGGTTTTATTATTGTCACTTTGCTGCATAAACTGAAGTCAGGGAGGGTGATGTCTTCAAGCTCTCTTCTTTTTTCTTAGAATTGCTTTGGCTATTTGGAATCTTTTGTGATTTCATACAAATCTGATGATTTTTTGTTCTAATTCTTTAAAAAAATGTCATTTGTATTTTGATGGGAATTGCATTTAATTTGCATATTGCTTTGCATAGTATAGACATTTTAACTATGTTGATTCTTTCAATATGCACATACAAAATATCTTTCTATTTCTTTGTCTATTCAGTTTATTTTAATAGTGTCCTATAGTTTTTAGTGTATAGGTTCTTCACATACTCTGTTAAGCTTTATCTTGGGTATTTTATTCTTGTTGCAATTGCAAAATAAATTGTATTTTTTATATTTTTCTGAAATATTATTATTATATAGATAGAAACAGAATACAATTTTGTACATTTATTTTGTATCTTAAAACCGTACTGTATTTATTTCTTGTTTCTAATAGGTTTTTGGTGGATTTGGTAAGATTTTTTTTTTTTTTTTTTTTTTTTTTTTTTTTTTTTTTTTTTTTTTTTTTTTTTTTTTTTTTTTTAATATTTTTATTTATTTATTTATTTATTTATTTTTGACAGAGAGAGAGAGAGAGAGAGAGAGAGAGAGAGAGAGAGAGAACTGAACTGGGGGAGCTCCCAGTTCAGCATATGGTTCTGCACGGGCCGGGGCCGGGATTTGATCCCTGGTCCCCGGCGCTGCAAAGTGAGCGCCTAACCCACTGAGCCATCCCGGCTTCCCCTGATTTTTGATATTAAGTATCATGTCAGGGGAAGCCGGGATGGCTCAATGGGTTAAGCACTCACTTTGCAGCGCCAGGGACCGAGGATCAAATCCCGGCTCCGGCCCTTGCGGACCCATGTGCTGAACTGGGAGCTCCCCCAGTTCAGTTCTCTCTCTGTCTCTGTATCACTCTCTCTCTCTCTCTCTCTCTCTCTCTCTCTCTCTCTGTCAAAAACAAAAACAAACAAACAAACAACAACAAAAAAAAGTATGTCATCTGCAAAAAGTGATGATTTAACTTCTTCATTTTCAATTTGGATGCCTTTTATTTCTTTCTCTTGCCTGATTGCTCTGTCTAGGACTTCCAAACTATGTTGAATAACAATAGTAACAGAGAACATTCCTGATTTTACAAAAAGAAAAAAAAAAAGCTTTTAGTTTTTCAACATTAAGTGTATTAGCTGAGGGTTTGTTATATGTGGCCTTTGTTATGTTGATGTACTTACTTCCGTACTCATTTTGTTAAGTGTTTTAGTTATAATTGGATGTTTTATTTTAACTAATGCTTTTTTCTGTATCTATTGCTATGACCATATGATTTTTATCCTTTATTTTGTTTGTGTGGTGGTGTATTACATTGATTGATTTACATTTGTTGAGCCTTCTTTATGCTCCTGAGATGAACTCCTCTTTTTTAAAAAGATTTATTTTGGCAAGAGACAGAGAGAAACAGAGAGATGAGGGAGGGCCTAGAGCAGTCTACATAGTGGTATGTCATCAGTTTTCATCATGGTTTCATTCCACACAGGTGGGTGGAGGCCAGGCAGAGTGGGAACTGGACTGGTGGCCTCCCACATTAGAGGCATGCCCCCTCCAGCCAGGGGCCGAACCAGGGCAAGAACTGAACTGGGGGCCTCTGGCATGGGAAGCTCACCCCAATTCAGCATATGGGTCCACGTGGGCCAGGGCTGGGATTCGATCCTTGGTCCCAGGGGCTGCAAAGTGAACACTTAACTCTCTGAGACATCCCAGTTTCTTTGAAACGAACTCCTCTTGATCGTGATGTGTAATCTTTTTAATGTTTTGTTATACTTAATTTGTTAGTATTTTCTTTAGAATTTTTGAGTCTGTAATTCATCAGAAATATTTATAAATATTTTTCAGGTTTTGGTATCAGAGTAATGTTGGCACCATATTAGGAATTAGGAAGTATTGCCTCTTCAATTTTTGGAAGAATTTGAGAAGAACAGGTACTGAATCATCTTTGAACGTTTGGTGGAATCCACTAATGAAGCCATCTGGTCCTAGAATTTTGCTTCTGGGGAGGTTTTGGGTGATTGTTTCAATTTTCGTACTGTTGATTCATTTAGATTTTCCAGTTTTTCATAAATAATTTCATAATTAATTAACTTAATTATGGTTATACATTTCTAATAACTTGTCCATATTTTTTTTAGGTTATTGAATTTGATGGCATTATAGTCTTTCATAGTATTCTTATTTGATCCTTTGCATTTCTGTGGTATCAGTAGCAACTTGTCATTAATTTCTGGTTTTGTTTTTTTGTGTCTTTTCTCCTTTTTTCTTAGTTTAACCAGGATTTGTTAATTTCATTAATATTTACCAGCTCTTTGTTGCAATAATTTTTCCTATTGTCTTTTTGGTTTTTATTTCATTTAGTTCTGCTCTAATTTTTATTATTTCCTTCTTTCTGCTGACTTTAATTTTCATTTATACTTCTTTTTCTAGTTTTTTTAGATGTTATGTTAGGTTGTTTATTTGGAATTTTCTTATTTCTTGAGATAGGCCTGTAATGATATAAATTTTTCTCTTAACACTGCTTTTGTAGTATTTCAACAATTTTGATACATTGTATTTTCATTCTCACTTGTCTCTATATACCTTGTGATCTCTCATTTTGTTTCTTCTTTGACCCAGTCACTTAGTACCAACCATATTATTTAATTTGTATGTATTTGTGGTATTCCCCTTTCCATTTTTTTTTTGTTTTGTTTTTTGGTAGTTACTTTCCAATTTCACAGCTTTGTGGTTGGAGAATATGCTTGATATTATTACAATCTTGTGAAATTTGCTGAGTTTAATTTTATATCCCAACATATGGTCTATCCTTGAATCCTTTCCATGTGCAGTAAAAAAAAATGTACAGTGTGGTGTTCTTGGATGAAAGGCTCTGTAAATGTCAAGTATGTCTATTGTTCTAATGTGTCACTTATGGCTAATAATTGTTTATTAGTTTTCTGTTTGGATGATTTAGTCACAGTTGTCAATAGTGTATTTAGGTACCCTACTATATTTATGTTTTTGTCAGTTTCTCCCCTAAGTTCTCTTAGTTGCTTTCTGTATTTGGGTGCTCTTATATTGGAAGTGTATATATTGATATGTGTTATGTCTTATTGTATTGTCCCTTTTGCCATTATGAAATATCAATTTTTGGCTCTTGTTACCTTATTTATTCTGAAGTCTGTTTCATCAGACATAAGAATGGCTACACCTACTTTTTTCTTAATGTCATTTGTTTGGAGTGTTGTTTTCTGCCCTTTCACTTTTAGTCTATGTTTGTTCTTGTAGCTGAGATGTGTTGCTTAGAGGCAGCATACAGTTGGGTTTTACTTTTAGATCCAGGCTGCTACTCTTTGCCTTTTTATTGGTGAGTTTAGTCCATTTACATTTAGGATGATTATTGATATTTGTGGATTTTCTATAGCCTTTTTATCTTTCTCCCTCTCTCTTTTTTTTTTTGTAGCTCAGTGTTTCCATTGTTTCTCTGCCTTTGTATTTCTGTGTACTATTTTAGTTTGGTATTCTATACTTTTTCCCTTTGTTTTCATGTTACATATCTCAGTTCCAATTTTTTTTTTTGAGTGGTTAGAAGTTTATGTAAGTCTATATAGAAAAGTTTTATATATACAGTAGTCTTTTTCTTCAGTATGCATCTTATTTCCATCCCTGTTTGCAAATTTAGACCTGTACTCATTTCCTCTTTTTTTTTTGGTCACAATTTATCCTCATTTGTGCTGAGTTCATTTCTGAGTTGCAGTAGCAAACTGTCTTCTTCTCTTATTCCTTATTTATGTTTTTATCTTCTTTACCTTTTATTTTGTCTTTAAGTGTATAGTGCATTATTCTGCTTATGGGTTGCAATTTTCTGCTTTTATCTGTGTGTCTTTTTGTCTTTTTGTTTTAGGTAGAATAAACTCCTTTAGTGTTTCCTTTAATTCAGGCCTTGTGGTGGAAAATACCCTTAGCTTTTATATATCTGGAAAGGTCTTTATTCCTTCTTCATATTATAAGGATAACTTTGCTGGATATGCTATTCTCGGTTGGCAATTTCTTTCAACAATATTTTTTAATTATAAAGATTTACTTAATTTGTTGGAGTGACAGTGGTTAGCAAAATCATATAGGTTTCAATCGTACAGTTTTATAATACATCATCTATGTATTACATTGTGTGCTTACAAATACCAAAGTGACCTCCTTCCATCACCATACATTTTACCTTTCCCTTCTTTACTACCTTCTTCCCTCTTGCCTCTGGTAACCACTAAATTTTTATCTGTGTCCATGAGTTTTTGTTTTTTTGTATGTTTATATTGTCTCTTTGTTACTTTCAGTTTTATATCTTCCATATGAGTGAGGTCATGTGTTTCTTGAATTTTTTTGTCTGACTTCTCTTAGTATGATAATCTCAAGATCATCTATGTTGTCACTAATGGCAATATTTCATTTTTTTTCTTATGGCTGAGTAATCCATTATGGCCTATTGATATCTAAAAATATGCTCACTTTTACTAGCTATTGGAAATGCAAATCGAAACTAGAATAGATATCATCTCACCTGTTAGAATGGCTATCATTAGTAAGACATGTAATAATAAGTATTAGGCTTTGGAAAAAATGGAATCCTCATCCACAGTTGGTGGAAATGAACATTGATACAGCCAGTATGAAAAACAGTATGGTAGTATCTCAAAAAATTAAGAATAATGTTGCCATAAATCCAGCAATTCATCTTCTGAGGATCTACCCCAAAAAATCATTGAATAGTTGAAATATTTAATTCCACTCCCTGCTGGTGTGGAGAATTTTTGTTGAAAACTCTGATGAGACACTAGTGGGTTTTCTTTAGTAGGTTACTGCCTTCTTTTTATTAGCTACCTTGAGAGCTCTATCTTTGTCATTAATTTTTGACAGTTTTAATATAATATACTTTGAGGAGGCCTGTTAGGATTGAGGAAATTAAGTGTTCTGTTTGCATCTTGGATTTAAGGGTCTAGTTCTTTCCATATTAAATTTGGAAAGTTCTAGTTGATTGTTTGAATAGGCCATCTGTGTCATCTCTCTTTTCTGATATACCAACTCTTTTTTTTTTAATTGTTAGATTTATTGCGGTGATATTGGTTAGTAAAAATTACATAAGTTCCAGCTGTACAATTCTGTAGTACATGATTTATGTGTTGTATTATGTGTTGACCACCCAGAGTCAGTTTTCTTTCTGTCATCATATGTTTGGTTCTCCCTCCCTCTCCCAATCTCCTTCCCTCTCTTACCCACAGGTAACCACTAAACTATTGACTATGTCCATGAGTTTTGGTTTCTTTGTTGCTTTCAGTGTTATATTCCCCATATGAATGAAGACATATGGTTCTTATTTTATTCTGTTTTGCTTAATTTTCTGAGCATGATGATCTCAAGGTCCACCCATGTTGTTGCAAATGGGAGTGTTTCATGATATCTTATATCTGAGTAATATTGCATTGCATATATGAATCACAGCTTCTTTACCCAGTCACCTATCAAAGGACACTTTGGCTATTTTTATGACTTGGCCACCATGAATAACCTGTGATGAACATTAGGGTACACATGTCCTTGCAGACTAAGATTTTCAATTTTAGGGGTAGATACCAAGAAGTGTGATTGCCAGGTCATATGGTAGCTCCATTCCTAATTCTCTGAAGAACCTCCACACTGCCCTTCAGTGATTGTACCAATATGCATTTCTATCAGCTGTATGGGAGGGTTCCTTTTCCTCCACAGCCTCTCCACACCTGTTATTATTTGTCTTGTTGATAACAGAAATTCTAACAGGTGTGAGGTAGTAGCTCATTGTTTTTTTGATTTGCATTTCCCTAAAAGCTAATGAAATTGAACATTTTTTAATATATCTGTTGGCCATTTGTATGTTTTCGTGGGAGAAATGTCTTTCAGGTCCTCTGCCTGGTTTTGTTTGTTTGTTTGTTTGTTTTTGTTTTCATTAGACTGTTTATTTTCTGATTTGAGTTGTATGAGTTCTTTATATATTTTAGATATTAGTTCCTTGTCAGAGAAACTGCTTGAAAATATTTTCTCCCATTAAGTTGGCTGTCTCTTTGCTTTGTTGATGGTTTCTTTTGCTGTGCAAAAGTTTTTTAGTTTGATATAGTCCCATTCATTTATTTTTGCTTTTACTTCCCTGGCCTTGAGATTAGGTTCATAAAATCCTCCCTGAATCCGGGGTCTATTAAGTTTGGTTTTGATGTTTTTTTCTATACAATTTACAGTTTATTGCTTTAGGTCTTATATGCAGGTTTTTAATCCATTTTGAAATAATTTTGCTTTATGGTGACTGTTCACAGTTCATATTTGTTTTCTTGCACGTGGTTTTCCAATTTTCCTAGCACCATTTACTGAAGAGGCTTTTTTTTTATTTCCACTGCATAGTTTTTACTTCTTTGTCAAATATTTGTCCATATATTTATGTGTTAATTTCTAGGTTTTCAATGCTGTTTAATTGGCCCATGTCTGTTTTTTGGCCAGTACCACACTGTTTTGATTATTGAGGCTTTGTAGTATAGATTGAAATTGGGGTGCTTGATACCTCTAGCCTTGTTGTTTTTTGTAATATTGCTTTGGGAATTCAGGGTCCATTGTGGTTCCATGTGAATCTGACGATTTTTGTGCTTATTTCTTAAAAGAATGCTTGTGGGATTTAATCATGTTAAATCTGTATATTGCTTTGGATAATAATGGCCATTTTAAACTATATTTTTGATTCTTCTAATTTATGAACATGAAATATCTTTTCATTTCTTTACGTGTTTTTCAATTTCTTCAAATAGTGTCTTATAGTTTTTAGTGTATAGGTTCTTCACATTCTTTTTAAAGTTTACTCCTAGGTATTTTGTTCTTTCTGTTTCAATTGAAAAAGGTATTTATTTTCTCATTTCTGTTTCTGAGGTTTTGTTGTGGACATATAAAAATTTAATTGAGTTTTGTACATTGATTTTGTATCCTGCATCTTCACTGTATTCGTTTATTATTTCTAATAGTTTTCTAGTGGAATCTTTAGGATTTTCTATATAAAAGATCATGTCATCTGTAAAAAACGACAGTTTGACATCTCTCCCAATTTGAACACCTTCTTTCCTTTCTCCGGTCTGAAGGCTCTGGCTAGAATTTCTAGTACAATATTGAATAGTGAGAGTGACAGGGAGCTTCCCTGTCTTGTTTCTGATTTTAGGAGTATAGGCTTCAGCTTTTCCCAATTCATTATGTTATTAGCTGAGGGTTTGGCACATATGGCCTTTATTATGCTAAGGTACTTTCCTTCCATTCCCATTTTATTCAGTGTTTTGATCATAAATGGATGTTGTATCCTGTTGAATGCTTTTCCTGCATCAAGTGATATAATCATACGGTATTTAGCTTTTATTTATGTGGTATATCATGTTGGCTGATTTGCCTACAGTGAACCATCTTTGTGCCTCTGAGTAAATCCCACTTGATCATCGCACATATTTTTTTTAATACATTGATGTTTTCTGTTTGCTAATATTTTGCTTAGCATTTTTGTGTTTGTGTTCAGCAGAGATACTGGTCTATAATTTTCTGTGTCTGTTATTGCTACCAGGTTTTATTTTTTTAGATTTATTTTATTTTTTTTTGTTTTGTTTTGTTTTGTTTTTTAAGTTTATGTATATTGATATTCTTATATTTTTATTTATTTATTTATTTTTATTTTTGACAGAGAGAGAGAGAGAGAGATACAGAGACAGAGACAGAGAGAGAACTGAACTGGGGTAGCTCCCAGCTCAGCACATGGTTCCACACGGGCCGGGGCCAGGATTCGATTCTCGGTCCCCGGCGATGCAAAGCGAGCGCCCAACCCACTGAGCCATCCCGGCTTCCCCTATTTTATTGTTTTTGAGAGGAGAGAGAGAGAGAGAGAGGGAAAGTGGGGGTTGTCCCAGAGCAGTCTCTGTAGTTGTATATCATTAGTTGTGGCATAGTTTCTTTCCACACAGGTGGATGTGGGGCCACGTGGGGCAGAAACTGAAATGGGGCCTCCCACATTGGAGGCAAAAACTTTTCTTGCCATTTGGCCATTACCAGTTGTGCCACAGTTCAGCATATGGGTTTTGCAAACCCATATGTTTTTTTGTTCTCAATTTCATTTAATGTGCTCTAAGTTTTTATTATTTCTTTCCTTCTGCTGTCTTGGGGCTTTTTTTCTTTTTGTTGTTATTGCTGTTCTTTTTTTTTCTTTAAGATGGGATATTAGGATGCTTACTTATAAATTTTCCTGTTTTTTGAGATAGCCCTGTAATGATATACAGTTCTCTCTTTTCATGCTTTCGTTGAGTCACAGTAATTTTGATACGTTGTATTTTCTTTGCCATTGGTTTCTATGTACCATTTAATCTTTTATTTCTTCTTTGATCCGATCATATTTTAATCACATGTTTTTTTAATCTCCACATATATGTGAGTCCTTCTGCTTTCTTTTTGTAGCTGATCTCCAATTTCAAAGCTTTGTGGTCTGAGAATACACTTGGTATGATTTCAATCTTCTTGAATTTGCTGAGGCTAGTTTTGTGTCCTAGCATATGGTCTATCCTTGAGAATGTTCCATGTACAGTAGAGAAAAATGTATAGTCTTATGTTGCAGGATAGAGTATCCTATCTAATTGCTGTTATGTATCATTTAAAGCAGATACTTCCGTATTTATTTTCAAGGGGTGTTTAGATTCTCTACTATAATTGTTTTTCGTCAGTGTCTCCTTTTAGATCTTCTTTGTGTTTTTCAGTGCTTCCTGTATTGGGGCATATATATTTATGAGTGTCATTTCTTCTTTTTGGTGTATTGTGCATATTATCAATGTGAAATGTCAATCTCTGTTTTGCTTTTTGTTTTACCTTTTTTATTCTAATGTCTGTTTCATCAGATGATAACTCCTGTTTTGCTCTGGATCCCATTTGCTTAGAGTATTGTTTTCTACTCTTTCACTTTTAGTCTGTTTGTCCTTGTGGGTAAGGTGTATCTCTTAGAGATAGTGTATCAATGGGCTTTGTTTTTTAATCCAGTCTGCTACTGTGTGACTTTTTATTGGTGAGTTCAGTGCATTTACATATAGCATGATAATTGATATATGAAGATTTTCTATGGCCATTACTTCTTCTCTTTTTATTTTTTTATTTTGTTATCCAAACTTTTCCACATTTTTCAAATTTTTTGTTTCACATTGAGTAGTCTCCTTCAGAATTTCTATAAATGCTGGCCTTGTGCTAAGGAATTCCCTCAGCTTCCCTATGTCTAGAAGAGCTTTTAACTCTTCTTTCATATCTAAAGGATGAATTTACTAGATAGATTATTTTTGACTGGTATTTCCTATTTTTTAATATTTCGAATAATTGAATCCACTCACTCCTGGCTTATAGAGTTTCTGCTGAGAGCTGATATTAGCCTGATGGGCTTTCCTTTAAAGGTTACAATTTTCTTTTCTTTTCTGCCTGCCTTAAGAATTGTTTGTCTTTGATTTTTGATATCTTCAGTATAATGTGCCTTCAAAAAGATCTGCTAGAGTCCAGGTAGCTAGGTGTCCTGCTTTCTTCTTCAATTTGAGTTTCCATAGGTTTGGAACGTTCTCATGTACTCTTTGTTTGATTATACTCTCTGTATAATTTTGTTGTGTCCTTGCTGGCACCCTTGTTATTCTAATGTTGTGCTTTCTAATGGAGTCACAAAGTTCTTGTAGAGATCTTTTATTTCTTTTGATTCTCAAATATCCCTCTTCCTGCTGTAATATTCCCATTTCTCTATCTTTCATATTGTTAATATTTTGCTTCATTTGGTAGGCCCTGTTTTTCAAGCTAGCTAATTCATTTCTCATTTCTTTTATTGCATTATTTATCTGTAGAATTTCTAATTGAATCCTTTTAATACTTTTCATTTCTTTGTTAAAATATTTCTGTTGTTCACTGATTTTCTTTCTGAGATTATTTAGTTGCATCTGGGTACTTTGCCAGCATTTTTTGAGCTCTCTGAGTGTCTTAGAAACTACAGTCCTTAATTCTGTCACTTAGGTCACACTTGTCTATATTTATAACTTCTTTTTCTGCAGATTTTTTGTTCTCTTTCAGAGCAGCTTTGAATCCTGGGGTATTCATTGTGTTTGATGTATTTCTTTTTCTGGGCATGGGGACATTTTCCCTGACAGATATTGGAAGATCTTTCTTTCACTTCGCAGATGGTGTTGCTGCAGCATCTTACAAAGTTTTCTCTTGATTTTTCAGACTTCTCCCTCTGGTAGCTTTCCTGGAGGGTAAGTTTCTCTTCTTTGGTCCAGTCATCTTGGCCTCAATGTCCCTCCTCTCTGGGACAATGTGTTGGGTAATCATATGCTATACCTCTGAGATCAGTGCAGGCAGAAGCTGCTATGTGTGTTTTTTTTTATTTTTGGTTTTTCTTAGCCCTTCTGTTGGTTTCTGCAGGGATGGGGTTTGTAGGGATGGGCACAGGATAAGGTTGTTTGCCTTTTTCAGCCTCTGTAAAGAAGGCATTATTTGGAGTTGGGAGGATGAGCCTTGGGAAACAGTTAGCCAGTTTGTGTTTATAATTTTTGACTGAGGGTGGGGGCTGTGTGGGTTACAGCTGTTTTGTGACCCCGGATTGCTCCCCTGAGTACTGACCTAGCTACAATACCAGTTTGTTTCTCTGTCCATAGATTACTAGGCAGTAGGTAAAACAGAGGCCTATTTCTCTGTTAGTAAAGCCTGGGGGTGGGGGCTGAAGCAGGCAGATGTGCACCACGGGCCTGCTTTTCTTATTTATCCTGAGCCTGCATTTCACCCAGAGCCATGTTTTGATTCCCTGGTTTTTGGCTTCTAGAATCAGTTTCACCCAGAGCTGATTTGTGTTCATATTCACACTCTTGTGCCTGTTGCTTTCCAGCTCCAAGCATGCTGAGTTATGGCTGTTGCCCCCTACCTCCCCCTCTCTTTTTTTTATCCCAGGCAGTTAAGCAGCTTTTGTTCAACCCCTGTCCCACCTAAGGCACAGTGTTCTAATTGGAGTCCCAGCTTGCCACTTGAGTTTGGATCTTAATTTGTCCAAGGCCTCATGGGGCCTCAGCTCTTGTTGGCTTTCAGCCTTGAGCCCACTTGGAATTGTGTGCATTTTGGCCAATGTCCCCAGGCCCCGACCTCTCTCCTCTTTTGCTAGTCCTGGGTAGTGTTCTGCAACCCTATCTCCACACTGCTCCCTCTCTTTCTCTTCCTCTCATCCTCTTTTCTCTGACTTTCAGGTATTTTCTTGTAATGTGTAAATCTCTTGACTGAGGCTGTGCCTCTTATGGCTTCATTTGTGGAATCACAATTGTTCAATTGTCCCTTCCAGGGTAGGTTTCCGGGGAGCTCCTCTCACACTGCCATCTTAAGAACCCCCACACCCTGTTATTTTTACATTTCTCCTTCTCATTGAGTTAAATAGTTCTTTTTTTTTTTTAGATAGTTCTTATAGAGTTCCTTTATTTCTTTTAATTCTCTTGTCTCTGTTTTTCCATCTGTGTTATTTCCATATTTCCATCTTTGATATCACTAATTCTTTTCCATCTGGTCAGCTCTATGTCCTAAATACAAGAGTTCATTCTACACCATTTATACTGAGTTTTAAGCTTCAGAATTTCTATTTGGTTCTTTTATAAGATTTCAATCTCTTTCCTAAAATATTCACTTTGTTCATTGATTTTATTTCTAATTTCATTAAACTGCCAGAGTTTTTTTGCATCTCATTAAGTTTCATCAAAATTACAATATTGAATTTTCTGTCATTTAAGTGATATATTTCCACATCTTTAATTTTCTTTTTGGAGATTTTAAATTTTCTTTCTGAGTTGCCTTGTTATACCTTGGTTGGTCATATAATTAATGGATTATTTCTCTTCCTGGGTATTTATGGCAATAAATTCTGCAGCAGGTTGATATAACGTTGTCTTTTGTTTTCCAGCAGGTAGTATTGGAACATTTTATTTTGCCCTGTTCTGTTACTCATGGTGAAAGATTTCTTTAGGAGGTAAGCATCTTCTCTGTGACCAGGTCACCTGAGCCACAGGGTACCAGCTGCATGGGAGGATGTAGTGGGCAATGGGGTTCAGAGTTCCTAAAATCCCAGTGCTGTTCCTGAAGCCAGATGCAGAGCCATGTACCCCAGTAGCCCTGGATGCTCCTACTGGAATCAGCAACAAAAAGTGGGGGTGGAGTAAGCTGAGAGAGGAGGCTAATGTGACTGTGTTTTTGTTCTCTGAGTAATGGCAACTACCAGACTATAGCTACCTCACCCTTATATTTCCTCCTTAGTCATAAGAATTAGCTACTTTGTGTGTCTGCTGGTAAAGAATTGCCTCTTCAGTTCTCAGAGCTGTACATATTCTGCTCTTTAACCCAACACTGCCACCATTTTTCTGGGGCCTGCTACTAGTTCTGAAAGAATGTGAGGGAAGCAAGTTCTGGGATAGTGGGGAAAGGTGGCCAGGCTCTGTGGGTTTGTTTTCAGCCTGTCAGTGAGAGCTCTTAGACCACAGTTGTTGCATGCTGTATTCAGTCTTTGCTCCAAGTCTCTGCCACAATCACTGGGTTCAGTTATGTTATAGGCTGATCACCCAGGTAGGAATGTTCTGGGCAAAAAGTAGACCTGCAGTCTCAACCTTCCTGTCTCCTGGGACTGCAGTGAGCTCTGCATTCTGTGGCCACTGTCTTTGCACTCCTCCCTTCCATACTTCCCTGTTTGGCACAATTTGCCCACTTTCAAACATTTTGATGCATGGATCTCTCATACACGCTTGTGTGTTGTGCAGAAAATCATTTGTTGAATTATAGCTGTTGAACATTTTGTGATTTCAAGGGGAGAGATCAAGGGGAACTTCTCATACTGACCTGTTTCGGATGTTTTAATTTACTTTTTAATAGTAGCTATATTTAACAACCAGCTCCTAAAATTTCTGATACATTAACAAACATCTTTTTTAGGCTACTGTGAGTCAGTTCCAGTACACTATAAGAGTTAATCCTGAGTGCTTTTTCCCTACCTATAGTTTTTATTTGCAAAACTACTTTGGCTATAAGTTGGCTTTTCTTATCAAAATACTTGCACATTCTTTTGCTTAATTTCTTCTGCCAGGGAGTACAGTTAATTTTTTTATTTTTTAATTTGCTTGTTTTGATGATTGCTTTGTATGATTGGTTACTTTGCTAAAGTATGAAAAACAAAAACCATAACCCATTGTGCTTCATTGCACAGTATAGTTAATAAGTGATATTGCTGTTTATCACCATGACCTAGGCCTGACAAATAAGTTCACAAACTCATCCTAGAAAAAGTTCCACCTACCTCATTGCTGAATATCACTGTGGTCACCTTCAAAGTACTCCCCTTGGGAAGCTATGCACTGATACCAGCACTTAATCAACCTTTCAAAAGAGTTTTGGAACTCTTTTTACAGAATGGCCATCAGAGTTGTCATCATAGAACCCTTGATGTACTGAATGTCATCAAAATGTTTTTCTTTCAATCTTTCCTTTATCTTTGGGTATAGAGAAATGCCATTGAGAGCTAGATCAGGTGAATAGAGATGGTGTTCCAATACAGTTATTTGTTTACTGGTTCCCAATCCCCTCAAAAATAGTGCCCTGTGAGCTGTTGCATTTTCATGATGCACAAGCCATGAATTGTTGGTGAAAGGTTTAGGTCATTTTTCTTTAACTTTTTCTTTTTTTTTTTAGATTTATTTTTATTGTTGTTTTTGTTTTTTGGTTGTTTTTTTTTTGACAGAGAGAGAGATAGACAGTGAGAGACAGTGAGAATGGGGAGGGCCCAGAGCAGTCTCCATAGTTAACAGCATTAGTTTTCCATATAGTTTCACTCCACAAGTGGGCATGGGGCTGTGCAGGGCAGGAACTAGGCCAGGAGCCTCCGTATAGGCCCCAGCAAGAATTGAATTGGGGGCACACCCCAGGTTAGCATATGGGTCTACATGGGCCAGGCCCAGGATTTGATCCTCGGGCTCCGGGACTGCAAAGAGAGCACCTAATCCACTGAGCCATCCCAGTTTGCCCTCTTTAACTTTTTCACTCAGCCTTTTCAACATTTCCAAATAGTCAACATGGTTGACTGTCCAGTTGGTACAATTTCATAATGAACAATCCCTCAGATATCAAGAAAGGTTAGCAACACTGTTTTGACTATTGATTTGGACTAATGGAACATTTTGATCATGGAGAACTGTCTGACTTCCATTGTGTACTTTGATGCTTTGTTTCAGGGTTGTATTGATACACCCATATTTCATTACCAGTGATAACACAACCCAAAACATCATCTTGCTTCTCTAAAAAGTCTTGGCAAACTTGGACTTTCCTTTCCTTTTGTTCATCTGTGAGCTCCTTCAAGACTATTTTTGTACACACCTTTCTCATGACAAAATTTTTGGTTAAAATTCTCCAAACTGTTTCTCTCTGGTCTTAACTTGGCCTGCTATGCTTCTTATAGTCAGCTGATGACTTCGAGCCACAATTCAACAAATTTTGGCAATGTTTTTGTCAGTTTTGCTCATTATTGTTGGCCCTGATGTCTCTTCATCAGTGATTTTACTTTTCCCTCAGAAAAATGTTTAATTCACTTGTACACTGTCATTTTTTCATGGCATTATCCCTATAAACTTGGACTAACATGTTCCTGATTTTACTTCCACTCTTGCCAAATTTAACAAGAAATTTAAAGCTTGTTGTTTCTTCACTTGAAGCTCCAATATTCTTGTGACAACACACAAAAACATGCAACAAAAACGAATGCCACTCAACAAGACACTGCCACACATTGACACAAACACAGCTGTGAGACACTGATATACTAAGGTTATGAGACTGTACTGAGTTGTTTGCATAGTGCTGCCAACATAAGCCTACAGTAGCAAGTTCGTGAACTTGTCAGACCTCATATACTCATACACACACATGTACATGAAAAGGGCATTTTTATCTAGGTGTGTATTCATATTTAGCCATAAAAAACAATGAATTTGAAGAAAAATGTTAAAAATAATAGTTCTATAAAGAGTATTATTAGAAGGTACTAGAAGGCTTTGTATTTATGATACTGTATGTATCAGTATTAGCTAAGCACTGAGATATGATTCACTCAAAGTCATATCTGACTGCTCATCCATGGAAAGTTTAGTACTGATAGACAAAAGATGGTCTCTCTTTGGTTGAAACCTCTGTGAAGAAGGTTTCTCTTCCAAACATAGAAATCAAGACAAGGTCATTTATTGTGTTTCATAAACATCCTTTTTTATAATGTATGGTTTTGGCATTTTTGCCTTGAGCTGCTTTTATTATGCAAGTATTTACCACTCATCTTTCTGTACTTCCTATAGAATATGTTATTTTACCATTGAATAGTTCAAGATAAATGACTACTTTACTAGAAAGTAAATAAGACTCTTGAACTTTTCTTACATTGAGAAAATAATAATTATATGGTTCAAAGCTATTAAAGGCAAGTGATGTACTATTAGAAAAGAACCTTAATTATAACCCATAGTTTCTAATAATATTAAATACTAACATAATTTGATTATATACATATTTCAAGGCTATCATGCAACATTGATAAAGTGCCTAATGCAACTGCCATACCCAACAACTGACAAGTTGAACACTATAACTTTTATTATTTTTGGGGGGTTTGCATGTTTCATCATAAAAAACAGTAAATTTTTTTGTCTTTATATGTGATTCTGATATACATTATGAAAAGAGAAAAATATCTAAACACCAAGCTTTATTTCACTATGTAATCTACAAGTGTGTTTCTGTAAGAGAATAACTTGCAAGAAAAAAAGATTTGGGTTAAGTTAGATGAAATGCATATCTCTAAAATAGTACATTCTCCATCACCAGTAGTATTCTAGTATAACTTGAATGACTATGTACTAATTCTCTAATAGAGGGGATTCAAGAATCAAATGAGTAGGCAACAAAAGATGGAGTAGAGTGATCTAAGTTATTTTTAATACTCATAACTCTCATCTATTTCACAAATAAAACTGCTTCTTCTTTCCTGATTTAATACCATAAAACAACTTATTCATTCAGTGCTTATTTCTCATTATGAAGTAGTGCCATTTTTTTTAATGCACTGACCTGTGTCAATTATATATTTTTTAACATAGCCTTTAATTATATGAGATCAAGATTTAAAAGAAAAAAGCTCAATATAGTGAATAATTCAGCAACAGTTAGAATACCTGAGTTGTCCAAACTATTATTTGAAACTCTATAATGCTGAGATGTTATTGGGCATTAGAGTCCTCTATTAAAAAAAGAAAAAAGGACTAATTTTGTGATCTCTTAGTTTGCTAAGAGGTTTAAAAGTACATGATTATAATATATGCTTTCTACCTTAGTTCCAGTATCTAAGATAGATTACATTTTCTCAACTCTATATTTACTTTTCACTATCAAAATTCATGTAAAGAAAAGTGTTCCCTATGTGATCCTCATTTGCTAAGTTTTGGATTGAAATTTTAAAATCTATGTTTATTGATTATGTGCACTAGCCAGTTTGAGTACTAGTATCACTCCCCAAGAAAAGATTACCAAGAAAAGGGGAAGCTGGGATGGCTCAGTGGGTTAAGCGCTCACTTTGCAGCCCTGGGGACCAAGGATCGAATTCCCGCCCCGGTCTGTGTGGACCCATATGCTGAACTGGGGAGTGCCCCCAGTTCGGTTCTTACTGGGGTGAGACCCCAGTCCAGTTCCTGCCCTGTGCAGCCCCGCGCCCACCTGTAGAACGAAATTGTGGAAAAACCAATGACGTGCAACTATGGAGACTATTCTGGGCCCTCCCCCTTCTCTCTGTTTCTGTCTGTATCTCTCTCTGTTAAAAAAAAAAAAAAAAAGAACTTAAAAAAAAAAAAAAAAAAAAAGATTATCAAGAAAAGCTTAAAACTAAGTATGTCCTGATAATTTGCTTTCCAAAGTATTGGAAATGTCATTGCAAAGATAATGTTTTGTGGATTATGCCATCTGTCATTCCTATTTTGCTGATGTCACACTGCGATGTCAATTAAAGATGATATGTGCAAATCATTTAAAGCCCCAAAGAGAAAAAGGAAAAGGTTACAAAATATAAGGTCATGCCAAGGCAATTAAGGAAGCAATAAATGGAAATTATGGACAGCTGGCAAACCAAGCCCATACAAAATGGTATAAGCCTTAAATCTCATACACTTTTTTTCAGGTGGGCTGCCTGTATACTGCACTTCTTGCAGACCATGTCACAAATTGAGCAATGTCTTTTAGAAAAAAAAAATTCGAATTCTGTGTGAATTTTATGCTATATCATTTTGTTATTGATAGCCTGGAAGTAACATTTTCAAGACTGTTTTATTATTAAAAAGTAAGAGACTTTGCTATTTTTAGACTTTCTTTTCAAGAATCAAACATATTGTATATAGGATACATAGTAAATGCTAATGCATGCTTCTTTTATTTATTTATTTGTTTGTTTGTTTGTTTATTTATTTATTTATTTATTTATTTTAAAGTTAAGGAGTTTATTGGAAAGAAAGAAAGCTCTCTAATAGGGACGGGACACCCAAAAGTGGAATGCCCCTAATGCATACTTCTTAAATAGGCAATCATGTACTCATTACACAGAAATTTTAGAGCTATATTATTAAAACCAAAACAGCACAATTATATACTTCAAGAATAATATTAGAGGGGAAGCCGGGATGGCTCAGTGGGTTAAGCTCTCACTTTGTAGCGCCGGGGACTGGAGATCGAATCCCGGCCCCGGCCCGTGCGGAACCATATGCTGAGCTGGGAGCTCCCCCAGTTCAGTTCTCTCTCTGTCTCTGTCTCTCTCTCCCTCTCTCTGTCAAAAATAAATAAATATTTTTTAAAAAAGAATAATATTAGAATATACATTTGTGTTACTTAAAAGAGTAACCTTGTCTAGCTATACATTCTAAAAATTTCAAATATTTTAAAGTTTATTAAATTCTCCCTCTCCTGACCTTTACATATAAAAAAGATACATGGATGAAAAGTATTAGGGATGCTATTTTCAGAAAGGGAAGAGGAAAGGCAGAATGTGGACGATCATTCAACCACTGCTAAATTTTGCATTGTTAGCATATCTTAGTGTAATAAATATTTACCAGAGAAAAGGCAGATGATTCTGATAATGTGATGATTTTAGTTTGAGGACTTTCTTGCCAGACTTCTCATCTCTGCCCAAAACATGGAGTGACATGGGAAGGTGTTCATTAGAAAAGCATTGAAATCGGTATTGCTCAAGGTAGTGATATGGAAGTGGTGTCCTATAAATTTTGAAAGGGGAAGAAATTTGTTTTTGTTGCAGTTTGTCAAGAAAGTCTAACCTTTAAAGCAGGTGACCAAAGCAGAAAATAATTTAATAGTAGGTATGTTATTGGAGAAGTTTAAGCATACTAAAACTGTGTTCTTCTGCCTGTAACATGCTTCCTATCATTCTTCATAGGTCATCCTTCTGTCCCCGACTTCTCTGTCACCTTGAATAACTCCTCTGGCTCTCTTATTTTGGTTGACTACTGCTCCTATAGACTTTCAGAGCACCCTTTTCTTTTCTGCCATATTGCCTATAACACTCTCTTACTGTATGTCTATTTTTTCATTTTACAACTAAAGTCTATTTCTGAGGGAGCAGAGTCTCAGTGCTGGTAAAATGCCCCACCCTGTGCTTGGTAAAATGCCTAATTTTATGTAGGCATGGTGCACTTATCTATCACTGCCTTCCTCCCCAGCCACAAATGAGTAGCTGAGAATTTATGTTCCCTATCACTTGTGGGATGTTATCACATTATCTCCAATAAATAATTAGGGCTGATACCTTAGAAAGAACAGAGGATTACCGGTACTATTAATGCAACCTGATTTTAAATTTCAAATTTGGAACTAGCAAAATACACGTGATCACAACAATGACTTATATTTGTGTACATGTTACAGTTTGAAAAACACATTTAGAAATGGTGAGACACTCAAACTTGCACATATTTTGATCAAGAACCATTTGTGGCAAAAGGGGGTGGGTGGGCTAGTCTCCAGATTGTAGCTAACAGTTGAGTATAGCTGGTTCAGGTAATTCCCTTCCATGACAACTTAAATGTTTGTTAGAATGCAAGGGATTAAAAAAATATAAAGGAATTAGTTGAGATGAACTGAATTCACCATATGTGGTAATAAATTTTTATACCCAATATAATAAGATTATAAATATGTTTATATCAGGAAAACTAAATTATGTGATTTAATTGTGGTGGTAACTTCATTTTGTTTTTTTACTAGAATTTTTGAAAGTATATTATAAAAATATTTTTGAGACTCATTGGAGAGAATAAATTTTTCTTTCTTTTTTTTTGCAGTTTTATGAATTAGCATAAAGTTGTTTAAAAGAGCTCTACTTGTATAATTGGTTTTATTTCATTCAGGGTCTATTTCTGTGGTTGGCTTTGGTTAGGTTTTGGAATGGTAAGTTTCTAAGTTTATTATTGACATTCAATTTTAGAAACCATTTTGAATCTAAGAGGAAACACAGGAATTAATTTCCATCATATGTTAAAATCAAATATGCTGAGAGATTTCTGTTGGTCTATAATGTAAAATCCACAGTAAATAATTTCCTAAATTACTTAAAATGCTTTCAAAACAATTCTTTAAAATTAATTATTTTCAGAAAATTTCTGCCTGCCAAAGTAACCAGGTGTGATTGTTCAGTATTAGTTAGAATGGTTAGAATGTGCCTTGGTGAAGAGTACTCTTTCAATTTGCTTGAAGAAATTTGAGACGCAGCTAAAAGAAGTGTGATTTTGTTTGTTTCACTTTTAACTCCCTGAGCATCTGAGTACATGAAGGTGGCTCAGATTCTGAGGATACTTCTGTCACTTAACAGTCATGAAATATCTTTAATAGTACTAAGAAACTTTGAGGGGCCTGATTTTAGCCTCAGGTACAAGAAAAGGTAGTTAGTTGCATAGAGTAGGAATCAGGAAAAGTGAAATCAGTCTGGTTTTACCATTTCATATTTGGGTGATTTTGGACAAGTTGCTTAACCTCTGAGCTTCATTTTTGTACCTTTGATAAATGGATATCAAATAACGCTTTCTCTCCCCTCAGAAAAACATTGAATCTATTTGTACACTGCCATTTTCTTCATGGCATTGTTCTCATCAACTTGGACTAACATATCCCTGATTTCACTTCCACTCTTGCCATTTTTAACAAGAAATTTCATGTGTGTTCATTGCTCTAATTCAAGTTCTCATATTCTCGTGGTGGCATACAAAAACAAGTAACAACAGTAATGAGTGCCATGCAGCAAGACACAGCCACATATCAATAGGAACACAGCTGTGAGACACTGATATACCAACGTTATAAAACCTTATTGAGCTGTTTGTGCAGTGCTGTCAATTTAAATGCATGGTGGCAAGATTGCAAACTTAATTGTCAGATCTTGTAGCTCAAATATCAGTGGTATAGAGAGAATATTAAAAATATTTGATTAATTCAAAGAAGGCAGTAAAAGGAGTACATACACAAATGAGAAATAGAAATAAATAGCAATTGTATCAACAAACCAGTTCCTTTTGAGACTAAACACTAAACGAATGACAGAAATTATAAGATTAGATGGAAAAGAAACCCAATTATGCACTGATATTTTTAACAGACATTTTATATGTAAGCAGAAATGTGACTGAAATAAAAAAATGTAATATGATTTGCCAAGCAAATAATAACCATAAGTGAGAGGATGTAATTATATTACTATGAAACAAAGTATATTTCAGATGGTAAAACTACTAGAAAGGTATATTTCTTGATGAAAAGGGGATAATTTAATAAGAAAAAAATAACACCTTTAATTGTGAATAGCCAATAAGCAGTTTCAAAATACATAAACCAAAATTGACAGAATAAAAGAATTAAATAAATCCAAAATCATGATTGAAGATTTTATTATTTCTTTTTTGTAATCAAAAGAAAAAATGAAACAAAATATGAATAACAACATAAATATCTGAACAAGAGTATTAACTAAATGACCAACTTCAAAGTGTATATTATTTTAATGTCCACATGAAATTTTTCTCAAAATAGATCATATGTTGTATCATGGAAAAGTCTGAATAAATTTAAAATGATTGCGCTTAGTGCAAAATACTCTTAATGATAATAAATTTTCACTGGCATTGAACAAGGAAAAGATAACTTGAAAAATCTCCAATTATTTGGGAACTGAACAATACACCACCACTAAACAACCTAGGAATCAAAGAAAAACTCATAATAAATATTGGAAGATATTTTATCCTAAACAAATTAATTTAAAAAACAGCATACCAAATTATGGTGGATATATTGAAAATGGTGCTGAAAAAAATATATACTTTAAATGCATGTATCACAAGAGGACATTTTTAATATCAATAAACTAAGTTTTCACCTCAAAAAAGAAAATTAAAGTTAACAATGCAAAAGAAAAAGAAAAGAAAAATATATTTGCTATTTTTTCCAACATTATTGATATGTAATTTTTAAAAAATATTTATTTTATTGATATTTGACAGAGAGAAACAGAGACAGAGAGATTCAGAGAGAAGGGGGAGGGCCCAGAGCAGTCTCCATAGTTGACATTAGTTTTTCATATAATTTCACTCCACAGGTGGGCACAGGGCTGCGCAGGGCAGGACCTGGGCTGGGAGCCTCTCACATAGGTCCCGTCAAGAACTGAACTGGAGGCACACCCCAGTTCAGCATGTGGGTCCACATGGGCCGGGGCTGGGATTCGATCCTTGGTAGCTGGGGCTTCAAAGCGAGCGCTTAACCCGCTGAGCCATCCCAGCTTTCCCTATTGATATATAATTGATGTATGACATTGTATAAATTTAAGGTACAAGTATATAACATAATTGTATACCTCAATATATGCCTTTTGTGAGACGATGACTACAATCACTAGTTAGCACATTCATATTCTCACATAGACACAATTCATGTGTGTGTGATGAAACTTTTAAGATTCTTTTAGCATCTTTCAAATATATGAGTACAATAAAGTTCTTTTTAACTACAGTTACCATATTGTACATTACACCCCCAGAAATAATTCATCTTATAATCTAAATTTTGCACCTTTTCACCCATTTTCCCCAACCCTCCATCTTGGCAGTCATTACTTGGTTCCTTGTCTCTGACTTCATTGCTTTTTGATTCCACGTATACGGTACATGAGATTACATAGTACTTGTTTTTTCTCTGCTGACTTACTTATTTCCTTTGTCCTAACGTTTATGGCTGATAATTATGGCCAACAATGTTTCAAGGAATGATGGGTATACATATCTCTTTGAAATAATGATTTTTATTCCCTTCAGAAAAATACCCAGAGGGAGAATTACTGAGTCATATGATAGTTCTAATTTTAATTTTTTTTTAATATATTTTTATTTATTTATTTATTTTTGACGAGAGAGAGAGAGAGAGAGAGAGAGAGAGAGAGAGAGAGAGAGAGAGAGAGAGATACAGAGACAGAGAGAGAACTGAACTGGGGGAGCTCCCAGTCCAGCATATGGGTCCGCACGGGCCGGGACCGGGATTCGATCCCCGGTCCCCGGTGCTGCGAAGTGAGCGCTTAACCCACTGAGCCATCCCGGCTTCCCCATAATTTTAATTTTTGAGGAACCTTCATACTGTTTTCCATAGTGGCTGGTGACAATTTATAATCCCATCAATGGTGTACGAAAGTTCTGTTTTCTCCACATCATTTACAGCACTTATATTTTTGATAATAATCATTCTAACAGGTGTAAGGTGATATCTCATTATGATTTTAATTTCCATTTTCTTTTTAGGACATTAATGTATTATTTTTAATTTATTTTTTTTATTATTATATTTTACTGTTAAATTTAATGGGGTGACATTGGTTGGTAACAGTTAGGCAGTTTCCAGAAGTACAAGTCCACATCACATCACCCATGCATCGCATCATGTGCCCACCTCCCAGAATCAGGTCCTCCTCCAACACCATATATCTGGTGCCCACTCCCCCCTCCCCCCTCAACTCTCCTTCCCATCTTCTCGCCCTTCTCCAGGTAACCACCAAAGTATTGAGTGTGTCCATAATGCTGGTGCCCTCCCATCTCCCCTCCCAACTCTCCCTCCCCCTCCTCCCCTTCCCTCAGGCAATCACCAAGCTATGGAGTGTGTCCATAGGTCTCTGTGTCTTTGTAACTTTCATTTTTATATTCCACCTATAAATGAGGTCATATTTTTCCGGATTCTTTCAGTCTGACTAATTTCGCTTAATAAGATGGTCTCTAGGTCCATCCATGTTACCACAAATGACTCTATTTCATCATTTCTTATATCTGAGTAGTATTTCATTGTGTAAATGTACATCTTCTTTATCCAGTCATCTATCGAAGGGCATTTTGGTTGTTTCCATGTTCAGGCCACTGAGAACAGTGCTGTGATGAACATGCGGGTACAAACATCTTTAAAGATTAAAGTTTTCAGGTTTTTTGGGTAGATTCCCAGTAGAGGGATGGCTGGGTTATATGGTAATTCCATTTCTGATTTTTTGAGGAATCTCCACACAGCCTTCCATAGTGGTTGTACCAGTTTACATTCCCACCAGCAGTGTATGAGGGTTCCTTTTTGTCCACAGCCTCTCCAGCACTTGTTATCCCTTGTCTTGTTGATTATAGCCATTCTAACAGGTGCAAGATGGTATCTCATTGTGGTTTTTATTTGCATCTCCCTAATTGCTAGTGAAGTGGAGCATTTTTTCATATATCTGTTGGCCATATGTATGTCTTCATGA
>PVKE010017082.1:0-19489 GCA_004027555.1 Craseonycteris thonglongyai
GGGCTGTTGAGGGAATTGCCTAGGACGGAATAGGGTTGTCCCAAGAGGGTCCAGGATGGAAAGCAGCCCCACCCCTAGTAGCCGTGGATATTTGGGATCGCTAGTTTCAAAGAATTGAGAGGAGCAGAGATGGGCTAGTTAGACAAAGAGTGTAACCTATGATGGTCCAAAATAGAAAAGTAGTTTACTTCTCAGGGCCGATAGTTCAGTATACTGAACCATCCAAAAATAAATAAATAAATAAAAGGCTCTGCTCTGGGGCTTTGCTACTCTAGGAACGGAAATGGGATGAGGAGGAGATGAGAAGAAAGAGTAAGAGTCTGGTTGAGTCATCTTTAAAACAGAACAAGCAAAGCAAGCCGCTAAGGGGGGGTGGGGGGGGAGACGAAGGGAGAAAGCCTGCCAGAATGCAGAGCAGAGAAATAAAGCACGCTGTACAAAGTTAATTTATTGTAAGGTAGAGCTCTCCGCATTCTGCTCACGCATGCTATTTGCTCCAGAGGGTATTTTACCTTGTATTGTAAGATTTTGCAGAAGCTCCTTGATCGGGCAGGCAGCCAGAAATCCCATTAATTGAACATGCCCTTTTCCTTCCTATATTTATGTCTCAGAATTCATTTAACTTGGTTTCATAGAAGTAAAATTAATTTTTCCTGGAGGCCATTAACTTGTATGCAGCATTGCATTTTCTCTCCCTCAATCATTAAATTTCTGTAAAGCTTGTGTTTAAAGGACACCATTTCATTAATAAATTTAATTCATAAGAAAGTAAGATTCATAAAGTTAGAAATAAGGACAACATTAAAGTGTCTTAACAGGATAGATTAACACTTTTCAGAAAGCACTTTTGGCTCACAGTTTTGTGATTAATTTTACAGATAAATTGCACTTTGACGGTGCTGCGTTGAACACCTGTGTTTCTGTAACAGCCCGTCTGTACGCAAGTACTTGTAAAATAAATTTCTGACGTATATACCAAACTTCATTTATGTTGCACCATGAGCCAAACAAGTGCTTACAATTGGACAGTATAATCTTTGAAGCCAGAATTGTCTTTCAAAAACCAAAGCACTAAATTAATAAAAGAAGGGGAGGCTGGGATGATTCAGTGAGTTGAGTGCCCTGCTTGCCGCCCTAGGATCCAAGGATCAAATCCTAGGCCTGGCCCGTGTGGACCCATATGCTGAACTGGGGTGTGCCCCCAGTTTGGTTCTTGCCAGGGTGAGCTTCCCATGTGGGAGGCCCCTGGCTGGTTCCTGCCTTGTACAGCCCCACACCCACCTGTGGAGTGAAACTATATCAAAAACTAATGACGTGCAACTATGGAGATTGCACTGCCCCCCCCCCACCCCGCTCTCTGTTTCTCTGTCTCTCTGTCAAAAACAATAAAAACAAATCTTTCAATCAATAAAAGAAAATATCTAATAAGCACACATGAAAAGGTTTTCAACATCATTAATTATCAAAGAAATGGAATTTTAAACCACAATAAAATGCCTTCACGTACCCAAAAGAATGACCTAATTAATAACTAGTAAAACCTGACATTTTTCATGTTTTAGAAAGGATGAGGAGGCAACTTCACCTATCACACATTGCTGGTAGAGTGTAAATTGGTACGTTCACTCTGGAACACTAGCAGTATTTACTAAAATCCAACATATTCATACCCTATTGCTTACTAATTACATTCTTAGGTAAATACTCAATAGAAATGCTTGTATGTGTGTATAAAAGGACATGTACAAGAATGTTTATCATGGCTCAAACTTGGAAGCCATTCAAATCTATGTTAACGATAGAATGGATAAATATATTATTATTACCATATACAGAAATATATGCAGTAATGACAATTTTTTTAAAGATTTATTTTATTGTTTTTGACAAAGAGAGACAGTGGGAAGGGGGAGGGCCCAGAGCAGTCTCCATAGTTGTAAGACATCAGTTTTTCGACATGGTTTTGTTCCACACAGGTGGGAGGGGGCTGTGTGGGAACTGGGCCACTGTTCCCACTGTATGGGAACTCAGTCCAGCATATGGGTCCACATGGGCTGGGGCCAGGATTCAATCCTTGGTCCCCGGGGCTGCAAAGAGAGCGCTTAACCTGCTGAGCCATCTTGGCTTCCCCAGTAATGACAATTTGAAAGCTACTACTATATGCAGCAATATGTATAAATCTCATAAACATAATGTAACAATCAGCAGGAAAAAATCAATAAAAGAAAACATTTTTCATGATTATATAAAGCTCAATAATTGGGAAAACTACTCTAAAATGATAAAAGTCGAATGGTGGGTACCTTTGGTGGAGATAAAGATTAGAAGGAGCATTCGTGAGGCTTTAGTGTTGATAATGTTCTAAGTTATCATCCATGTGGTGGTCACATAGGTGTGTTCGCCCTCTAAAATCTATTGAGCTATACACTATGATTTGTACATGTTAAGTATATTATACTGTAATAGAAAGCATACTTTTAAAAAGACACAAGACAGAGCATGTCATACTCATTACACAGAGACTATATCCTAATACCTTAATATAGCCTACAAGGGCCTGCATGAACTAATTTTACCTGAATTTCTGGTTTCTCAATAACCGTTTCCCTCTCAGTCACCACACTTGAATTGCTCTGTCCTTTCATCAGTTTCTAGAACATATCCATTTCTTTTCAATCTTGGGCCCTTGAGCTGGCTGTTTTCTTTTCCTGAAATGCTCTTTGCATGATGTGCTCTTTTTAATCCTTCGTTAAATCCTAACTCTCAGATTAAGGACACCTCTTTAGAGAAGCTTTCTTAGACTTTCCTGTCTAATGTCCCTGTGTTAATTTGCTAGTTACTGTTATAACAAGTTATCACAAATGTAGTGGCTTAAGACAACACAAATTGATCTTAGACTTCTGCAGGTCAGAAGTCTGAAATAGGTCCCACTGGGCTAAAACCAAGATATCAGCAGGAGTGTTTTCCTTCTGAAGGTTCTAAGAGATAATTCATCCCCTTGTGGTTTTCTTCTTCCAGGGTTTAGAGGCTGCCTGTACTTCTGGGACTGTGGCTCCTTCTGCCTCTACCTTCAAAGTCAGCAGTGCAACATTGTCAAATCTCCCTCTGACTCTGATGCTCTCTCACTGCATCTCTTTATCCACCTTTTCATAATGTTTGGTTCACCAAACTAATCCAGGATAATCTCCTGATCTCAAAGTCAGCTGATAAAAAATATTAAAAGTATTAATTCCCCTTTGTTGTATAATATAATGTAGTCACAAGCCCTGAAGACTAGAATGTGGACATCTTTGAGAAAGGCATTATTCTGCCAACCAAAGTCCCCTTCTCCTTTTCTAGTTACAGCATCATGTTTATTTCCTTAAAAGCACTCATCACAATATTTAGTCATTTTATATATTCATTTACTTGTTCACTGTTTAACTGCCCCCACTCAAAGATAAATTGTGTGAGAATGCAGAATCTGTCTTGTTCTCTGCTCTTTCCTCAGTGCTCAGCATTCAGCTTGGCACACTGTAGGAGTTCCATACATATTTGTGGAAGAAATAAATAAGTGATTATAAGTTTAAGTCTATGTTTTGACACTTAACAGCGCTGTTTGGTTTTTATCTTTCCCTCTTATATAAAAATATATATTGTGTCTTGGCAGGAGGAGACTTTCTGCAAGAATCACAGCATAGATTTTTCAGGCTTTCCATCATACTAACTCAAAAAAAATAAAATCGTGCCTACAGATAGAGGCCCATAAATATCATATATATTTTCATTTTTAATTGTATTTAAAAGTATAGTTTATAAGTTACCTCCTCCTAGAAAATAATACATCACAGGGCTCATGCTGCTGAAGAAAAGATAATCTATAATGAAGAGTTGGAATTCTTTTTACAGTCATGTGAGAAAAAATATGGTGCGTGGTGCTCTAACTACAATCCTGGGAGGTAGCTACAAACAAGTATAATCAGATAAGCATTGTCTCTGTTTTGCCAGGTTATAATATCAGATACTAAAGTTAAAAAAAAATACTTGATGATTCATTCATTTATTCAGCAATTATTTATTTATCATGTATTCAATGCCAGGCACTCTTCTGGGCTCTGGGCACATGGTATGAGTAATAGAAAGTCCCTGCTTTTACAGAACATGCAAATAGATATTTACATAATATGATGTAAGATAATGGCAAGTGTTATAAAGTAGAAAGGGGGTGGATTTTGAATGAAGATTTGATTTATGTTATAAAAAGATAAGTCTGGTTTTTGTATGGGTGAAAGAAGGGAGACCAGTTAGAATGCCATTGCAGTAATATGGGCAAAATGTAATGTTACTTTGAACTAGGGTGATAGTGCTGGAGTTAATTTAGAAAGCTGTTGGAAAGGGGATATATTATAAAGATAAAATTGATATGATCAATGATGGATTAGGATGTAGAATGTTAAATAATGAAAGGAGGAATGGTCCTCAGTTTCTTTGGTGTATCTTAGTGATTGGTGGTGCTATTTGCTGCTATGGGGAAAGTAAAGGTTGATTTTGGGAGGGAGAATCAAGAATTTTGAACATCTTAAATTTGAAATGCATGCTAAACATCTAAGTTATGTTGACTGGGCAAGTGAAAATATGGTCTGAGGACTTAAGGAAGATACCACATCCAGAAATATAAATTTTAAAGGTTAGAAAAACCATAATTAAGCAATGAAACAAAATGTGATCAACTAGGAAATTAAAAAACACAGAAGATGGCTGATCCTAGGGCATTTAACATTTAGAGGCCTAGAAAATGGGAAATAGCGAGCAAAGGAGACTGCAGAGGAGTAGTCAGTGTGGTAGAAGGTAATTTGGGAGAGAATGTGCCCTGAGAGTTATGTGGAGAAACTGTGTCCAAAAGGTGGAAGGAAATACTGCTGGAAATAGTGCTGAGAGTTTAGGAAGATGAAACTTCAGATAGAAAGATGGAGGTCCCTTGGGACTTTGGTAGAGCAGATTCAATGAAGTAATAAATTAAATATCTGATCTAATGTGACAGTCCATTATGGAAATATTATACAGCTTGGATTCCTTTTGAATAATGACACTTGAAGTAGAGATTACTGTATTTTTCCATGTATAAGATGCCCTCATGTATAAGACAACCCCTACTTTTCGGTTTTGTTTTGTTTTTTCCGACCCCTACTTTTCTAACCCAACATTAAGAAATCAATGATGACTCCAAATTTTCGATCTAACAATTTTAGACAAAAATATAGTCTTATACATGGAAAAGTACAGTATATGAATTGCCAAGATTGATGATATATATTCATGTAATAAATTAGTTAACTTCTAAATTCCTAATTCATTGATGTTAGATCAAAATACAGTAGACTCTCAGTTAACCGGCACCCATGGGGATTGGAAGATGCCAGATAAATGTAAGTAGACTCTCCGTTAACCAGAACTCTTGCCAGTTGCTTGAGAGTGCCGGTTGCTTGAGCTCCAGTTAATGGAGAGTCTACTGTATATAGATTGCTTCACTGTAATGGTAGCTGCCTGAGGGAAATACTGAGGCAGTTTCTTCATAGTTCTCAAGATACCTACATTATTCTCTGCCTATGACTTGCAATAATGAAAATTATAATTTTAAATTCTCACCTTCTTCTGAAGTAGTTGGCGATATCTACTCAATGCCTTAAAAAAGAAAAACTTTAGTTGTAGAGAGCTCTTTGTTAAACTTTCTATTTTGCCTAAACTAATGGCTTTCAAAGCATTTCCAAGACTCCCATATGATGCACTGATGTTTGTGAACTAGTTCTTTGTATTAGTTGTGTTTATATGATGATGAGGCTGTTTCTAGCATTTGCCATTGTGATCACCAGGCCTCCTAATCTTGCAAACTGTCCACTCCACAGAGCTCATTTTTCCAATAGTAGAATATTTAATATTTTAAAGGCGAGGCATTTAAAGAAAACTGTTGTACATTATGAAACTGTAATTTAATTAATTCACACAGCAGGAGAATCTAGACAAAGGAGACATTACAGAAATTGTCTATTACATAACGGACAGGTAGTTTATGATTTTCCCCCTTCTTATAGCTAATCCAATTCTTTGTCACCCCACATCCACCTCACTTTTCCGTAGAGCTCTTACATCCTTCATATGAACCCTGTAAAGAAATGTAAGAATGTAATCTCTAAATGACCCGTGACAGCTCTTTTTCACAGAAGCATTGAATCAAGGGAATTCTCTTGTAAAGACTGCTTTACTTCACCTAACAATCTGCACTATGGTCATTCAGTTACTAAATATTAAGCACCTTCTATGTGTTTGGCCTATTTGAATGAAATGAGCACCATTCCAGCCTCACACAACTTCGTTGATACAGGTAAAATAGACAATTAGATTGTTACAATAAATGTTTTAAGGACTGCCATAAGAAGAATACCGAAGCCGGGATGGCTCAGTGGGTTAAGTGCTCACTTTGCAGCGCGAGGGACCAGGGATCGAATCCCGGCCCCGGCCCGTGCTGAACTGGGAGCTTGCCCAGTTCAGTTCTCTCTCTGTATCTCTCTGTCAAAAATAAAAATAAATAAATAATATATTTAAAAAAAAGAAGAATACAGGTAATAGAAGAACTCAAAACTGAAGATGTGGGGTGGAAGGTTAGAAAAAGCTGGGCTCTGAAAGATGAAGAGTAATCCAGGAAGGTAAACAGTGACCTAATAATAGGAAAAAGCATGTGCACAGGGTTGGAGGCAATGGAAGAGTGGAAGGATAGTGTATCTGAAGAACAATGTGAGAAAGGGAACAAATTTTATCAATATTTTTCTCTCCTTTAGGGTGACCTGTCTCAATAGTGACTTTTAAACTATCTTAAAAATTAATTATTCATTATTATGGATAATATATGGATAAATATGAATAATCTGAATTATCCATATGATGGATAATCAATATTTTTATCTTTAAAGGGAATGTATTTTTATGCAATAATCAATAGTCATTAGTTAATATATAATAGCTAATACAGAGAAGCATAACAAATTCTATTAGTATTTTAAAAAAATTTTAGATAATTTTAGGACTATTTAAAAAGTATTATTCTCTAACTCTTCCAAGATTGCCTAGCCAACCCAATTGTTCATTAATTCACTCTCATGAGTCTCTGAGGAATACTTGTACATATTAAGCAATCCCCCTAATCCCAATTCCACAATAAGAGCCATGATAAGTACAATAATTCATTAATAAATATGTATTAAATGATGCTTCATTTCTAACATGCTCTGAGTATGACACTAAAAGAAATGCAATTTATTTCTAAAATTTAATAAATTCAAAATAATATAACTGATGATTCATCCTTTTATTATTTCTGGACTTTGTGGTGTGAAAGAAGCAAATGAAAGTAGGCGATTAGATGTTTTCTTTATATTATATTGTTATAATTTTTAAATAAATAATACTCATAAATCAGGCTATGTCTGACATTCAATTTTGTAATTATCCATTAGCCACATCCCATGCACAACTACATAAAACATCATTATTTGCAGATGAACCTGAACGATTGCAAATATGTTTCACATCACCTTTTGAATCACCTCAAAGAGATTCAACCGTGGTTGGTCTAGGTTTAGTGGTACATATGTTATTCTAATTCTTTGAATACTGTTAGTTAGTAAATGTTAGGTAGGTATGGTGACTTGCTACCAATAATCTTTGATTAACCAAAATTTCCTTTCTAGGTATGCTGGATTGATTTTATAACAGATGAAAAATCATTCATCTACGTATCAACCACTGAACTCTTCAATAAAAATTTATTACTTTATCGACATAGAAGTCTTAAACTGAAGATTTGAGAGTATCTTCCCAAAGGTTTAAAATACAGACATTTCTTACATTAGAATGCACTTACATGGAGTGAACTTAGTTAGCTATTATACCCCATGGCAATAGCAGACAACTATTGCTAATAACAAAGATAACATCTTCACTTTCCAGAAAACAGCTCTCTGACACCAAATACAATAAAAAGCTGAGTGACAACAAAAATCCTGGCTTCATAGAGTTTATACTCTTGGGGATGGGATGGGAGGAAGGGGGGGGGAAGTAAATAATATATTAGTATATAGTTAGGTGGTAAACAGCTCTATAATGGAAAATATAATAAGGAAGGAGGATAAAGAGTACAGTAGAGGGGGAGAGCTACACAGAAATAGTAATATTTGAATAAAAACCAGAACAGTGAAAGAGCAAAACAAGTGGATATGTAAGAACATTCCAGTAAAGTGAGCAGAGTAGCTGTATCAAAGTAAGAGTAGAATAATACGAGATAAGAAGTTAGAAAGAAGTAGCTGAGGTAGAGCCTTGCAGATAATTTTTTTTTAAGATTTATTTTTATTGTTTTTGAGAGAGAGAGAGATACAGAGACAGAGACAGAGAGAAGGGGGAGGGCTCAGAACAGTCTCCATAGTTGCACATCATCGGTTTTTCCACATAGTTTCATTCCACAGGTGGGCGTGGGACTGCACAGGGCAGGAACTGGGCCAGGGTCTCACCCCGGTGAGAACTGAACTGGGGGCACTCCCCAGTTCAGCATATGGGTCCACATGGGCCGGGGCCGGGGCCGGGATTCAATCCTCGGTCCCTGGGGCTGCAAAGTGAGCGCTTAATCCACTGAGCCATCCCGGCTTCCCCCAGATTATTATATTTTAGGCTTTTATTTGGGAGAGATGGAAAGACTTTAGAGCAGGGGTCTCCAAACTTTTCAGCCCGCGGGCCGCATTAACTATCAAACAGCAGTTTGGGGGCCGACTACACACTTGAGGTCCAAATAAAGAAGAATCAAAACATAGATGTTGTCTTTAATTATTTATTTAATATTATTTTATTCAGATAAAAAGGTCTCCACGGATGGGATGAGAGGGCTTCGCAGGCTTCATTCCGGCCTGCGGGCCATAGTTTGGAGACCCCTGCTTTAGAGGAATGACCAAAATGACTAATGTTTTAACCTGACCACTAGGACTACTGTGCTAAAAATAGACTGAAGAGGGCAAGAGAAAATACCTGGAGACCACGTAGGAGGCTATTATAATAATATAATCTGAGGATGATTATTGGGGTGGTAAAAGTGGTAATAGTTAGAATTGATTGGATTCTCAGTAAATTTGAAGATAAAGACTATAGGATTTGCTAATAAATTAGATGTGATAAATAAAAGATAGAGACATCAAAGATAACTGAAATTTTGGCCTAAGCAACTGGAAGGATGAGTTACCATTAATAGCCATAAGGAAAAGGAGATTTGGGGGAAAAATATCAAAATGTTGCATTTGAAAATGTTAAATATGCCTACTGGACAGCCATATCGTGATGTTGAATATGCAACTGAATATATGAGTCTGAAGTTCAAGAAAAATTAAATTGGGGAGTAGTCAGTGAATAGATGATTTATAAATCTATGGGATTGGGTGAAATAACCAAGGAAGTGAGAGGAGATAAAAGCGTTAAGAGGTATAAGAATGAATTCTTGTAGCCCTCCAACATCAAGTGGCTGTGGTGATGATGAGGGACTAACCAAGAAGACTGAGGAGAACCAGTATGCAGGAGGAAAACCAGTAATGTGTAAAAACTGTAAAGAAAGTGTTTCAAGGAGGAAGAATGGCTTAACTATGGTCAGTGCTACAGAAAGGTCAAGTAAGATGAGAACTGAGAACTGAAAAGAGCATTTTAGTGGAATGGTCATGGTGAAAGCATGATTAGAGTGAGTGGGCTCAAGAGAAAATGGAACATTTACTTAGGAGGCTTGTCGTTGTTGCCAGTAATGTTGGTAGTATATTTTTGAAGCTGTTTTGTGTGTATTGTGAGAGAGAAAGAAATAAGTAAATATGTTAAATGCTGTTTGGAACCAGGGTTGTCACTGATGGAGAAGGAATATGTAAGACCTATATGCCACTGGATTTTAACTGGAAGAATTAGAATTAACTCATGAATACAAGTCCACTAAAAGAACCCAGAAACACAGACACCTAGTAGCAATGAATGCATATATTACCTAGATTTTGATTTCTAAATGTTATCTCCCACTACAAGAAACCAGAGATCCTTAAAGACCTGCTTTCAGGTCTGGGGCAAGAGATGTATAAAATAAGTCTGAAGCATTATATTGCCAGAAAGCTAGGAATTCTCAAAGAATGAAGAGGTCATGTCAAAAGAACACAGAGTTTACTTGAAAGGGATATAACTGGCCAAACTGAAGAGATGTTGAACACCAAAAATAATAATGATGGTAACATATTATAACACCTTGAATAAAAATAAGTCTGCTTTGGAGATGCAGGGATATCTCAGTGGTTGAGCACTTGCCTTGCAATCATGAGGTCTGGGGTTCAATTCCCAGCCCCTGCTCATACAAACCCCGTATGCTGAACTGTGACACAACTGGTAACCACCAGGATGGCATGGTGGTAAAGGTTCTTGCCTCCCATGTGGGAGGACCCCTGTTCAGTTCCCACTCTGCACAGCCCACACACCCACCTGTGTGGAATGAAACCATAACTAAAGACGTGCAAACTAGGGAGACTGTTCTGGGCCCTCCTCCTCCTCCTCTCACTCTCTCTGTCTCTCATCTTCTCTCAAAACAATAAAATAAATCTTTTTTTTAAAAACTCTGTTTTTTTTCCACATTCATACTCAAAAGGTGAGAGGAAAGGGGATAGGGGAAACTCTTCTTTCCAGAAAAAAAAAAAGAAAGAAAAACTAATAAGTGAAGAAGAAATGATAGAGTTAGAAAATTAATATTTGGTAACTCCCAACACAATAAATATCAATTAACAACATAAGTGGATGTTAAAACCATTGGGTGAAATCATTTAGGGAGCATAATAATCACAAGTTCTCAAAGTATCACCTCTCAAATTACCTACTAATTTCAAGGTGAAAATATATCTTCGTAAAGGAGAGATGTGGTGGTCACTGTCTTAACCAAATGACCAAACTTAACACCAATAGTGAGACAGCTTGATTCTATATATTTCCTGGTAAGAGGCATTATATATGTAGGAGAAATATAGCATCTATACTGTGTATATTATACATACTCATACATAGTATTTTTTCTTTTTGCCAAAAAATGTTTAACCTAAGTCTAATCATGAGAAGTCAGAATTAGACAAGTGCAGAATATATAACATTCTGCAGGATAACTAGCCAGGACTTTTTTAAAAAGTGAATTATATGAAAAACAAATAAGGTAGGGAAACTATTCTAACTTTAAACATCAATAATAACCAAATATACTGCTGATGGGAATGTAAATTGAAACAGCCACTATGGAAAACAGTATGGCGTTTCCTCAAAAACTTAAGAATAGAATTACCATATGACCCAGCAATTCCTCTTTTGGGTATCTACCCCAAAAATCTGAAAACATTTATCCATAAAGATATAGGAACACCCCTATGTTCATTGCGGCGTTATTCACAGTGGCCAAGACATGGAAACAACCAAAGTGCCCTTCAACAGATGACTGGATAAGAAGATGGGGTACATTTACACAATGGAATACTACTCGGCCATAAGAAAATATGAAATACTGCCATTTGCAACAACATGGATGAATCTTGAAATTATGCTCAGTGAAATAAGTGAGACAGAAAAAAATGAGAACCATAGGACTTCACTCATATGTGGGATATAAAACTGAAAGCTACAAACAAACAAACCAAACCTCTTAGACACAGACAACAGTTTAGGGATTATCAGAGGGTAACAGGTAAGGGGGGTGGTGGAGGAGGGAAAAGAGGGTCAAATATATGCTGGTGGAAGAACTGACAATGCAATGTATAGATGATGTATTATAGAAATGTACACTTGAAACCTACATATAGTAGACTCTCAGCTAACTGGTACCCATGGGGATTGGTAGATGCTGGATAAATGTACCAAGCACTCTCAGGCAACCAGCAACACTCAAGCAACCAGAACAAAAAATCCAAGATTTTGTGCCGGTTGCTTGAGAGTACCAGTTGCTTGAGTTCCAGTTAACTGAGTCTATTGTAATTTTACTAACCAATGTTGCCCAATAAATTCAATAAAAAGAATTTTATAAACAGTAAAAATGATAATAAAATCAAATGCAATGAGTAAAACAAAATTGGATCATGAATTGAAAGAAAACGATACATTTCAGGAACAATTGATGAAATGAGAATACGGACTATATATAATCATCAAAATAATATTAATTTTCTTACCATGATTATGTAGGAGAATGTTCTTATATTTAGGCGATGCTTGCTGTATTATTTAGCAGTGATGTGTCATGATTTGCAAGACTCACTTTCAAATTGGATGGGGTAGCCAGGTGGTGGGATGTTTAAAATTGACATTAGGGAAGAGTTGCAGGTATTGATAACATGAAGTCTATATATGATTTTGGGTGGGAGTATGTGGGTGAGGTGGGTAGAGTACTGGCTAATTGAAAGAAAGGGGTTAAAAAGGAAAGAGAGAAGGTTAGGGAATGGCGAGACTAGGCTATTAGAAGAAACATCACCAAGAAGTATGACTGGAATAGCACTGGGAGAGGATCATGAAGAACCAGCAGTTAAAATCTTCAAGAAATGAGGGTAAGCAGCATGGGTCAGTAGGTGACTGCCACAAAGAGAGGTAGTAGGTGGTAAAATGTGACGACATGAGATTCTAAGCTGAATGTTGTTAGGCAAAAGGGAGATACAGTACTCTGGAAGTGGCAATGCGGGGTAAGGAAGAGAATCTCTTTTCTCTAGGCCCAGTAGTATCAGGGCCAAGGAGAAACACAGTTACAATTTGAGAAAAATGAACAGAAGAAATGTCCTCAAGGAGAGCCAGGTTTTAGTAAGAAGGTGAATTTTCAAGAAAGAGACTGAAGATATAGGAGATTTTGCTAACTGACCAGACAGCGCAGTAGAAGAGTTTCAGAGTTGAAGAGAGTGGGAATAGTACAAGAAAAAGAAATTCACAGAACAACATGGGAGTTACTCTCTGGGGAGAGAGTTTGAAAGTTCTGAACTTTTGGAAACTGACATAAACTGTAAACTTAATTCTGCTAGGCCCAATGGCAGATGATGTTGGTAAGGCTGTAACTTGGGAGTAAAGGGTGGGGATACTGTCAGAAACATTCAGAATTTGGGGACTCTCACTTAGCTAAATCTGAGGTCTTCCTTTAAGCACAGGGCTACATAGAGACCCCTGGGACCCCTTGCCAATGCAGGCTTGGAGGTCAGAGACAAGGGGTAGTTGCCATCTGGTCTGAGAGTTTCCTTTTGCTGCTTCCTTTTTTAGCAATAGCAGGGGGAATCAAGATTCTGGCTTTCTACCCATTTTGAAGACAAATCTATCCCTGAAGCCAATGATTCTCAGGACATCAGAACATGGTGATGATAATTGTGCTGCCAATTCTTCTCACAGAGGGTGAAAGCCTGTGACAACCAACAGACAACAAGGATGTCTTAAAAGTAGCACTGAGCTGAAGAGTACTTATGTTTCTCCCATGAGTAGGAAGGGAACTCTTGAAATATGAAAAGTTCAGCCTTCCAGATAAATTTCTTTTTAAGTTTAAAAGTTGGCCACTTTCTATCACCAAGATCAGGAACACAATGGCCTAATAGTAACTGTGGATGTTTTGAAACATCCTAATATTTAAAAGGAAATTAAAAGTAAGTCTTGCTTGCTATCATTGCTAAAAATCACAAATAGACGCACATATACTGAGTCACTGTAATAATTCTCTAGTCTTAGTTCACTGAATCTCTGCAGATCCAATTTGGCATCAAATAACAGCCCATTCTTCTCTGCCACCCTGGCTATTGAGAGCTGATGAGGAGGCAGATAGCACCGTAGCTACCGTAGCTACCGTTAAGGAGAAAGAAATGCTTTCAGGTGACATTTTGTTTTGGAAAAAGTCTGTAAAAGTCTGATCTATTTTTCTGAGCAACACCAAGCAATATTGAGGCTTTCACTATGACATTTTTTTCTTAAATCAACGTAAGTAGGAATTAGGATACATGAGTGTGCCTCCGGTTATGTCCCTGACAATTACAAGTCACCAACTTACTCTTACAGTCTCTCCATTAATGCAAGTGAAAAATAAAAGTGCCCATAAGTGTCAAAGGGGATTTCTGCCATTGCTGACTTGAGACCAGGGTACTTCAACCTCCAAGACAGAGAGAATGTTCACATCTTCAGTTCCAGGTCTTAGCTAATAGGCAAGAAACAGAAGCTGCTCACTTATGCAAAGAAAATAGACAGAGGCAGATGCAAAAATTCAAGTGGGACTTTGCAAGTAATGCCTACAAAATAAATTAGGTTCTTAGACGACCTGATGCATGAAGAATGGACACCTTTTATAAGTAACACGCTAAAGTGGTGATGGGAATTTAGCTCACTTGAAATTTACCATTTCACCGAAAGTCAATTTTTCTTTACCCAATTAATTCAGCTAAACTTAGCATTTTCTAGAGCACAGGTTGTTAATCCTAGCTGTGAATTAGGTGATTCTAACCTGGGGGATTAAAAAAAACACTAATGCCCAGGCCAAAGCCTCAGAAATTCGGATTCATTGCCTGTGGTAGAGCCCAGGCATTGTCAGATACACAAACACTATAGATAAAACAAAAAAAAAAATTTAGTATAAATATGTCCCCAATATTGTATGCAACCTATTGCAGAGACATACTTCTAAAAGAATTATTTGCTCTTTATCTGAAATTCAAACATCACTGGCTGTCCTATATTTTTATTTGCAAAATCTGGCAACTCTACCTAAAACTCTAGGCTCAACCAGGATTAATAACCACTGCTCTTGCATGTGTAGATCATGCATGGTTTGATTTAATATTTTCTGAATAATTTTGCATGTTTTTTTTAAGGTATATTTTCCCCATTTCTATGCAGTTCTGGAATTCATTTTTAGACTCTTAGTTTCTAAGGGACTATTAAATATCTACAATTTTCATATTTCTAATAAATATTTTTAATATATTAGGCTACAGGTGATTCATCCAATTTAATCCTTTTGAGTATTCACTTTCTTTTTGCTATTTTATATTATTATTATTTTTTTATTCCTATGTACACTTAATAGAATTTTAAAACATATTATGCCATGCTCAATTAGTGAAGCATTGAAGCTTTGAAATAGCAGATTTTTACAGGTGAAATGATAAATATCTAAAATTTGCTATAACACTCTAGGGGGAAGTGGGGAGATAAATGAAACAACTGGCAAAATGATGTGTTCAAAGTGGATTATGGGTACACAGTGTTCACTATTCATTCTAATTTATATATTTGAAACTTTTGATACAAGTTTTACATTAAAATATCAGTAGACGTAATAGACATTTCAGATAAGCATGCAGACAGAGTCCATTATTCCAAATAGCAGACTAATACTAAATCATGGCATATTAAAAGCCAAAAATTTTTTTTGCTTGACATAAATTGAATAAGTAGTACATTCACATGGCATTATATTTTAAAATACAAAATTGTGTAAAATAAAAACATATCTATCTCTTTTACATTTACTTGCACTCAAGTTCTCCTCAGAGATAATCCACTGATGTCACATCCATGTGTCTCTTTCCAGGGAATGGATATATATATATATCCATTATATATATGTATATATAACATATATATATATATATACATATACATATATATATACACACATATATATATATACACACACTAACATAATTACTTCTCTGTACCAATTGTTAAAGCTCTTACCATATAAAACTATATTATTGTTTACCACATGCTTACTATTTATTCCATTGTATAGATATATTGGCATTTATTTAAGCAATCTCACATTTTGGGAAATTCAGTGTTTTATTTATTTATTTTTTTAATCCCTGGTTATTATATAGTGCTTCAATTCACATAATTTTATAAGTATTATTTCCCACATGCTAAGATGTTAGTGTATACACACACACACACATATAATAAATACCTAAAATGGAATTGTTACATCAATATTTTAAAAATTGTAGTAAATATTGTCAAATTACTCTTACCATTTTATATCCTATTAGCAATATGTCTGAGCTCAAATTACTCTCAAAAGCAAAGCCTGGGGAAGCCGGGATGGCTCAGTGGGTTAAGCGCTCACTTTGCAGCGCCGGGGACCGGGGATCGAATCCCAGCCCCGGCCCATGCGGAACCATATGTTGAACTGGGAGCTCCCCCAGTTCAGTTCTCTCTCTGTCTCTGTCTCTGTATCTCTCCCTCTCTCTGTCAAAAATAAAAATAAATAAAAATATATTAAAAGAAAAAAAAAAAAGCAAAGCCTGAAGCAAGGGTTGTACATAGGTGATCAGTTTGGGAGATTATCCAAGGGGGATGTGAATTACTAAAAAAAAGTGAGAGAAAAGCCAATACAAGGATGCATTATCAGGATCACTACTGTGATCCTGGCAACTGGAGCTCCAGCCAACCAAAAACCTCAGGGGAGGATGTAGGATGTCCCTTGTAATTTGTTCACCCAAGGATCAACAGGGAGAAACATTTGTCCATCAGCCCTCATCCCTCATTGGTTTAAGGCTGACCCAGAAGTCTTAAAGTCATACACATCTAGAGTAAACTTGCACTTTCAACCACCAGTATCTCATGAGGAGACATCAGAAAAGCTCTAGGAAAGAAAACAAAAGACTTAGAGGGGATGAGTCTAAGTCCACAGAGCATTTTTCTTTTTTTTAAATGCAGCAACTGCTGAAATCAGAGGTGAAGTTTAGAGGCTATAAGGTGTATATGACACTGCACAGGAAGGCTCAGCTACATGGTACATGAGGGTATCTGTTGACTTGCACCCTTCCCAACACAGTTGTTAAACTTTATGACCATTTCTAATCAATAAGTGAAAAAAAAGGTATCTCACTGGAGTCTTTATTTTGAATTTGTTTGAACCATATGTTCCCAACATCTCTATTTTCCTTTTCTGTAAAATGTTCTTTGCACATTTTTCTATTGGTTTTGAGAGATTTTACTTGTTAATTTGTATGAATTATTTATGTGTATAGAAATTAGCCATTATCTATGATATTAATAGAAAAATATTTTATCTTTTGATTTTGTTCTCGGTTCCTTTTGTAATATAATTTTTTAAAGATTGTCTACATAAAATATTTTCTTTTATGGCATACTCATAAAATCTTTCTCCACACTGAGATTATTTTTTTAATTTATTCATTTTGTGGTAGAGGCTATAGCCCCAATCTACTCTGCTTTTTTAGTTGGTCGTGTCTTTGCATCTAGTTTTGACAATGTAATATTTTTTTCCAGTGAGATGTAAACAGAAATGTTACGTGTGCCTTCTAGGAAAACTTAAAAGACTTTCCTTCCTCATTCCTGTTCCTGAAATGGCTGTCGATCCAGCAGTCATACTGAATTATGGAAGACCTTGACAATGAAATCTCCTGCCAAGGAGAGCAGAGCAAAGGATGTGAGCCCCTAATGACATACGTAACGCGACCCTATCAGCTTCAACTCTCTACTTCCAGACTTATTTTTATGAGAGAGAGAATTTTCATCACTTTTGAGTCTTTCAAAAAACATATTAACCTCAACTAATCCTAACTAATGTACCGTATTACCTTTGCTTTTAAATTTATTTTGGTGGGGAAGCCGGGATGGCTCAATGGGTTAAGCGCTCACTTTGCAGCCCTGGGGACCGAGGATCGAATCCTGGCCCCGGCCCGTGTGGACCCATATGCTGAACTGGGGAGTGCCCCCAGTTCAGTTCTCACCGAGTGAAGACCCCGGCCCAGTTCCTGCCCTGTGCAGCTCCGCGCCCACCTGTGGAATGAAACTATGTGGAAAAACCAATGATGTACAACTATGGAGACTGTTCTGGGCCCTCCCCCTTCTCTCTGTCTCTGTATCTATCTCTCTCTGTGTCAAAAACACTAAAAATAAATCTTTAAATTTATTTTGGTGTATATACTCTTATGAAGTCATAAAGGTAGCACAGGGTAATTTAAAAAGACACAAAAAAGCATGTAATCAGGATATCAGTCTTTGTTCTACTACTTAAGACTAAACATTGCTAACATTTTTGGAATATTTCCTTCTAGTCTTTTTTATTTGTAATTTATATAGCAAAGTTCTTGGCTCCTAGTACAAGCTAAAAATATTGGTTGAATAAATGAAGTATGTGTCATCTTTTGCATCTTCATTTTTGCTGTTTAGTAAAAATTTTGTTAGTAAATACAACATAGATTCATTAGCTATTATTGTATCATTAATAATAACACAATGAAAATTTTAGTACATAAAGGTTTATCTAAATGTAATTTCCAAGAGTGGGTAAAAGGCTTTGAATATCCTTGAAGCTTTGGGTACATAGTGATAAAGTGTTGCATTTTGACAGGCCCCAATAAGTAGTACCCCTTTTTGTGTCCAATATCTAAAGCAATAGAGCTATAAAATAAAAAGAATAAATGGAGATCAAAATATCACCCCTATCACTGATAAATCTGATATTGGGGAATGTGCTTATATCCTCAGGAAATACTCCTCTTACACTGACTTCTAGAATGACACCTAGGGCAGGCTTCTGCCTCACACCAGCAGGGCTGGAGTAGAATGTGGGCTCTGGCTGAGGAGTCTAATCCAAAAGGAAGAAAAAGGAAGGAACAGGGATGGACTGTGTATGCCAGTTTATCCTTTCAAACCCTCCTATCAGATAAGGATTTTTCCCTAAGAAGGAGTGAGGGATCTGGTAGAGACTGAAAAGACCAAGTCAGGGGAGCTCTCCCAGAATAGAAAAAGGAGTGAAGAAGTATCATCTCACATCTTTGTAAAGAGCAGGAATTATGTAGGATTCTTAAATATTTTAAAATTCTCTGGTGTGTTCATATCTCTTGGAACCTGAGCACTTTTCTTATCAATTTGTACAATTACTTTATATAATAAAAATTACCCTTTATTTTCTGTTAATATTTTTGGTAGTCTATGTGCCTTTAAACGTAAGGACATAAAAAGAATTTGTGTAATCAAATCTATTCTACTTTTATGGGCTTCCAGTTTTTGCCTTTAAGTTCAGAAGATTCTTAGCCTGAGAGGTCTTTGATAGACATGCACTTTTGTTTTATGCCAGTTCTTCTGTGGTTTAATTTATATTTAACCCTTTAGTCCAAATGACATTTGTGTTTTGTTGTATGGTATGAACGAAAACTTTTTTTGTTTGCCTGCAGCCCACTTATATCTCTAAGTTGTCTTCTCTTAGCTCTGTGCGTTCTCACCTACTCCATAGGCAAGCAAGGAATGAGGAAACAACGTGAAAAAGAAATACAAAATTATCTCATTTTCATTTTCTTAATTAAAAGGGAATAGTTATCTCCTCAAGTGACCAACTTTTTCTGGACACTTTCTGTTTCTGACTAGTAACCTACAATGTGCATGTTTTCTTTTTTTTGTTTTTGTTTTTTTTTGTTTTTAAATTTAAATCAATTTTTATATC
>PVKE010017082.1:19589-31292 GCA_004027555.1 Craseonycteris thonglongyai
TCAGTGCATATTTATTTCTATTTTACTTTTGACAGATAGAGAGAGAGACAGAGACAGAGACAGCTAGAGAACCGAACTGTGGGAACTCCCCAGTTCAGCATGTGGGTCCTGCCTGGGCCGGAGCCGGGATTCGATCCTCGGTCCTCGTGGCCTCAAAGCGAGCGCTCAACCCGCTGAGCCGTCCCGGCTTTCCCCTTGTTTTCTTGAAATTAAAAAAGTACTAAAGTATCCAATAGAAACTCTTGAAATGTAAAAGGGAAAATGTCAACCTAATTTACTGTTGAAGCATGTGAATATGAGAAAAGAGTACACTCAACATGTCCCATATAAAATGCATTGAATTGGAGAAATTAAACTTTAACCCAATTAAACATTAGGTAGATTCACTTGATGTAAATAGATTTGTTGCATTGTGTTGACTTTCTGAGTTGTTATTGAAAGGTTCAACCACAACCTGACTCTTGTTGGAGTTGAGAAGACGAGCAAGGGATTTAATAAAGTTAGCATGAAAAGGATGGAGAGGCAAAAAGGAGCAATAGGGAGGAGAGGAAAAGATGGTGAGGAGTAGTAGAAAAAAATCAGGGGGAAGGGAAAGAAAGCACATGGGAAAGGGGAAAGGCAGGAAGAGAAAGAGAAATTGATTCCCAGTCATTAAAAATGGGCTCAGGTGCATTGTTAACATTTTTAAAATGACTTACATTTATTACGTGCTTCCTCTATGCTTGACCCTGTTCTAAGATCTTTACAAATACTATTTTTTTTAGGACTTATTTTACTGCTTTTGACAGACAGAGAGAGACAGAGACAGAGAGAAGGGGGAGGGCCCAGAGCAGTCTCCATAGTTGCACATCATTGGTTTTTCCACATAGTTTCATTCCACAGGTGGGCTTGGGGCTGCACAGGGCAGGAACTGGGCCAGGGGCCTACCGCATGGGAGGCACACTGCCTCGAGCCAGGGGTCAAGCCAGGAGGCAGGAACCGAATTGTGGGCCTCCCACATGGGAAGCACATCCCAGTTCAGCATATGGCTCCACACAGGCTGGGGTCAGGAGTCGATCCTCTGTCCCTGGTGCTGCAAAGCAAGCGCTCAATCCGCTGAGCCATTGCGGCTTCCCCAGATACTAATTTTTTTAATTCAGTTATTTCTCCTGGTGTATGATTAGACATTAGTGTTAAAATTCACTTTGTTGATGTTAACACACATTACCAACTCTTTCAATAAATTCAAGACCCACACAGAACAAGTTCCAGGTCTGCTAGTTGGGGAGTCAGTGAAACTTCTGAACAATGATATGCGGGCTGTTTTCAGGAAAATGGGAGAAAAATGTTGCGTGCTCTGATTTGGCCTCAAGTCACTATGAAGATTAAATGGTAGAGCACCAGAAGCAAGGTCATTGGCCCACTATACTTGATGGTTTCTCAGCTCCTGATCCAGCAAGCCCTCTGGGACACAGGCCTAATGTACTGTGTTCCTTCCCCTGAAATGTCAAGTCTGCATTTATTATAGTAATTATCCATTGCCCAAATATATGCACTGAACATTGATTCTGAGATCACACACTCTAATCCATCTAATGTATCTACTCAGCCAAATAACACCATCAATTTTTCACACTGTTTTAAAGCCAAATTTGCTGTTCAGATACTTAAAGGCATCTTGTATTCTCGTAAATAGTTGACACCTGTTTTGTGCCAGTCTTAGCCTATCCATGAGCTATGTTGTGGTTGGACAGGCCTTTGTGGTTATGATGATAGGAAGACACTCTCAGCCAAAACCATCAGAAAACTTAGGGGAAAAAAGGGGACTATTATTTATGGATCCTGGAAATTACACAGCACACCTGGGGCCACACAGAGAGGTCTCAGGTAGAGAGAAAGTGTGTGTGTGTGTGAGAGCAAAGTCTTGGGCTTCTGCTTTTATTGGGCTTGGCGGTGGGGGCCTAAGGTTTCATGAGCTCCCTCTTTATTGGTCGTTAAAACATAAGAGTGGGAATTTAAAGTGCTGGGAGAGAAAAAACAAGTGGTCCAAGCGGTTAGTTACCAAAATCGACCAAGATCCCTAAAACAAAGGAGCTTGGTGAGTGATGTGGGGACGCAGCCTGGCTCTTCATCTAGGCAAGTGGCCAGCAATGTGTTTATTCAAGAGACATCTCTGAAGTGGATACCTTAACCAGTCAAAGCTTAAGCCAGGCACTTGCATTACTGTCGGGGCTTACACTACAACCGTAAATCAGACTAGTCAAATCATAATCTTCTGATAGAAGAGTTGGAAAGAAATATGTAACTTTATGTTAATCAAGGAAATACAAATAAGGAGAAGCTAGGATAGCTCAGTGGGTTAAGCTCTTGCTTTGAAGCCCTGGGGACTGAGGATTGACTCCTGGCCCTGGCTGGTGGGGACCCATATGCTGAACTGGGGTGTGCTTCCCATGTGAGAGACCCCAGTTTGGTTCTTGCAGGGGTTAGCTTTCCATATGGGAGGCCCCCCAGTTTAGCCCCTAGCTCGAGTGGTCGTGCCTCCCATGCAGGAGGCCCCCAGCCCAGTTCCCACCCTGTGCAGCTCCCACCCACCTGTGTGGAATGAAACCACGTTGAAAACTGATGATGTGCAACTATGGAGACTGCTCTGGGCCCTCCCCCTTCTCTCTGTCTCTATTTAACTCTTTCCATTTCTGTCAAAAACAATTAACAACAACAAAAAAAGAAATACAAATTAAACCACAATGCTTTGCTTACCATATTTTCAAAGATGAGAATGACTGATAATATCCAATGTTAGGCAAGGTGTAAAAATTCTCATGAACTATTGATAGTATCCTGTGCTACCAGAGGCCAATTTTGTAGTAATAATAAAAAGTTTAATGTGCTTATTTTATTTAAAGATTTTATTTTTTATTTTATTGTTTGAGAGGTGAGAAAGAGAGAGAGAGAAAGGGGAAGGGCTCAGAGCAGTCTCCATAGTTGTGTATCATTAGGTGTAACATGGTTTCATTCCATATAGGTGGATGTGGGGCTGCAGGTGGTAGGAACCAAACTGGGGGCCTACTTCATGGGAGGTGAGAAACTTTGCTGCCTTGGCAGTTACTAGTTGCGCAGCAGTTCAACATATGGGTTGCACAGGCCGGGGCCAGGAATTGAACCCCAGAACTCACCATTGCGAGGCAAGTGCTCAACCGCTGAACTACCCCCAGCATCCCCAATGCGCTTATTTCTTTACTTAGCAATTCCACTTTATGGAGCTTATTCTGAAGGAATATTGCACTAATATGTCAAATGTGGTAAAAGAGTGTTCATTGTAGCACCAATGTTTATGGTAGTAAAATTTTGGAAAACCTTTAATATCTGTTAACAGGGACTGGTTAAATAAAATTATAGTATAACAATATTATGGAATATATGCAGATAAGTAAAAGTATTTGAGAGGGTAGCCCCCTCAAAACCAGAATTTATAAAAAATTGTATATTTATTCTTACATGTTTAAACTTGTTACCTACAAAGTACTATTTAATGCAATACACCTTTTGAGACGCTTTTCCCACTTCTCAAAACAGTTTATGAGCTCATCAATTATGATGTTTCTGCCATATTTTGTTTCACCTCTTCCACATCAGCACTGTTTCCTTTTGAGGACTTTTTCATCCAGGAAAACAAGCAAAAAAAAAAAAACGTCACTCAGGGCAAGATCGGTGAATCAGGAGGGTGAGGCATGGGGGTCATGTCATTTTTGGTCAGAAACTGCTGAGCACTCAGCATGGTGTGGGCAGGTGTGTTGTCATGCCACACATTGTTTGTGTAAATCACTCATCATGAAATGGGCAAATGCGTTAAAAGTTGCTCCAAAAACAATTCACTGAAGCCAATTGCAGCCTCTCAGAACAAGGCCAGCTGGCACACTGATGCAGGTGGGTTCCTAGAACACTTGCCTAGAGGAGGAAGCCTCTACTACAAGGGACCTGCCCTCCGGAAGATAATTCTGCTTTTTTTGTTGTTGTTTGTTTTTGGTCTCCCCTCCTATTTATGTGAGAAAAAATACATTACATAAAGTAAGACTAGTATTATCCTTTACACATAAGGCCTTCCAAATTTCTTTTCTGGGATACACCTAGCCCGGATATTATAAAGCTCAGGCACTGAATTTATCATTGCACACAAGTGTTATTTTTTGTTTCTCATAGCAAAAATCTGGATGTAATCCAATTGTCCATTAACGCTGAATGCATTCTGACATTATGACCCAGCCATTATGTGGAATTTGTACAGGAATTAAAAAGAATAATTTAGAGTTGACCTGGATAAATCTCCATGTTATTGTTAGTTAAAAAAAATTTAAAAAGCTGCAGGGTGAAGTGCAAGGTATTATCTTGTTTTTAAGAAAGCAGTTATATCTCACATTAAGTTTAATTGCCTACATGTACCCAACTGGTTATGACAATAGGGTTGCTATAGACCAGTCTTAGGCACAACTTCAAAGGGAGAATAGCACCAGGCTCACTGACTAAAGTCTCCATCCTCATTATAATAGGAGTGTGTGTGTGTGTGTGTGGGGGGGGGGGGGTGTGGAAAAACACAGTTGAAGTGTTAACATTAGGTAGTTGCATGAGGAAGAATTGAAAGAAGCTGGTGAGTGAATTAATTTTTCTTCCTATGCCTTTGGTTTCCTTGATTTATTAAAAAACAACAACAACAAACAAACAGGGGAAGCCGAGATGGCTCAGTGGGTTGGGTGCTCACTTTGCAGCCCCGGGGACCGAGGATCAAATCCCGGCCCTGGCCTGAGTGGGCCCATATGCTGAACTGGGGAGTGTCCCCAGTTCGGTTCTCACTGGGGTGAGACCCTGGCCCATTTCCTGCCCTGTGCAGCCCCGTGCCCATGTGTGGAGTGAAACTATTTGGAAAAACCTATGATGTGCAACTATGGAGACTGCTCTGGGCCCTCCCCCTTCTCTCTGTCTCTGTCTCTGTATCTCTCTCTCTGTCAAAAACAATAAAAAATAAATAAATAAATCTTAAAAAAATACATTTATTACTTTATAATAAAACATCAATGTCACATAAAATTAAATAGTTTGCCTAGTGAAAGTAAAGCTTAAAAATAGAAACTGTTTAATCAATCTCCTGTATGTTTACACCTCAGTTGTCAATTTTTTTAGTTCTGCTCTAACACCAGCACCTGACTGAATGCTTGTCTGAATTGTTCTCATTCTTCGGGGGTTGGTGAAGCACAGGTCACATGATAATTGCATAACAAATTGCTGGACTCTGGGTTTTCTTTGTTTCTTTGTGTTTTTTTTTAAGATTTATTTTATTGTTTTTGACAGAGAGAAGCAGGAGGGCCCAGAGAAGTCTCCAAGGTTTCTCATTCTTGATACTTATATGCTGGGCTGGAAAATTCTTTGTTGAGGGGTCTGTCCTGTGCATTACAAGTGTTTAGCAGCATCCTTGGCCTTGACCAATTAGATGTCAGTTGCAGCCCTCACCCAAGTAACAAAAACAAAAAATTTGTCTCCAGATATTGTCCCGTAAGGGGCAAAACTGTTCCCAGTTTGAGAATCACTGCACTTGAAAGCTTATGCTTGTAAAAATTTCACTACAGAAAAAACATATAGTCTATTTGTTACAGAACATGTACCATGAACAGAACTTACCTATTACAGTGGCTGACACATACCCTGTACTCAATAAAAGTTAATTTCTTGGGGACATTGTCTGACTTCCCAATTGTTGAGATGTGCAAGGGCTAAACAAATACAATGAACAAGATGACTGGAGGGCTCTAGTGATAAAAATTAGTTTGTTGCAATTCTTATTAGAGGAGACTGAAATAGTGTATTGGGAAGTGACCCAGAAACTGCCTGGCTGCCCATTCTAGTAACACTGTGGAATCTGGTTCTTGATTCCATTGGGTGTTTTGCCCTAGTAATGGACATCAAAGCCAGGGAGAAGCCAGAGAGGGACACAGTAAGTTTCATACTGTAACTTTTTCAATAATAACAGTTTAGCATAATCATTGTTTTATTTTCTCCTACTCTTATATTTATAAATGACCACCATTTCTTTCATACCACCATTTTCCATTTATTAGCAATAACAGAGGAAATACCAATAGCACCAATTAAAAATGAATCCACATGACGTGTTTTATCCTTACAGCTGTAATAACTAGTAACTAACATTGATTGAAAAGCACTTTGCAAAGATAAAAAGTGCTGTACAGATACATTATAATTATCATCATTAATAAATTAGCCCGATTCTCCTAGTATTCAAAAGGCACGTAAGGTCAGATACATGGGTTTCAGTGGGGCAAAATGATCACAACCTACAATGTAGCAATGGTTCACATATGTTGGCAACAAGTTTTACCCCATGCAATCCTGCAGAGCTGAAGTTACACACCCTTCAAAATATGGGAGAATGAAGCTAAAAGTAGAAAAACACAGATTTTTTTTTTTTAGGTTTAATGCTTTTGTTTTAATAACAGACTCCTACCTCTTTTATGTTAACTTTTAAAAGATAATATAATTACTCAAACTTCTAAATTGTACATTTTAACAAAGTTAAAATTTCTTGTTTAAGGTGACAGTAAAGTTTATTATTCTCTATGATCTGATACTCCAGATCTCATTAGAATTTCAGAGCATTCTGCAACTTCGAAGAGGTCAAATTGGTAAATTTTGTGCTTGCACACCCTCAGGGAATATCTTCAGAATTGTTACTAGAAAAGAACAGCTTTATCCATCCCTTGCCAGTAGGAGTCTTGGCAAGAGACGGCTCTTGGCTGACCATAAATAAAATTCCTTGAATCACCAGTATCTCGATTTAAGAAAGAAATTTTACTGTGTCTTACATACACAAAAGCTGATTAACAATGATTTAAAAAAAACGCACTACTCCACTTTTTCACAGGTGTACAAAAGGAAATATAATGGAATTACATTCAACAATAAAGCTTAAAGTTCACTCTAGGTAATAGTTGCATTAACATTCACATACACAAGCACAGAGTAAGTATATTTCAGGAGTCTTATAATAGCATACAGCATACATATGGGAGATTGATTTCAGGTAACATCATAGGTGTTAGCAAGATTAGCAATTCAGAGTGTTATAGAAAAGGTAAACGAAACCAGAGAGAAGGTGTAGGCTAGCTCACCAAGACAAATCACAGAATTAGAGGATTGAAAAGTCCACTCACTTTATGTATGAGAAAACAATATTTTTCTTCAATTTCTGGGTCTTAATATAGTTGGTTAGAGCAGGTTGTGTATTCAAAATGCACATAATTGTTTCTTAGAAAAGAGAAAGATTCTTTTATTTAGTAATTAATACATGCAAGGGGCAGCCCCAGAGTGACCTGATAGAGTAAAGCTGTGATTGGCAGGTGGCCGGTATAATACAGATGTTTCAGGCAATTCTCTTAAAGCACTTCCATAGCAGCAATGATCATTGAAATGGCTGTAGACTGAATTCTCTTTTGAGGGGAGTTTAAGGGAATTGTCTCCATCATATTTCTCTTTAAAGATTTATAGTTATATATTTTTTCTCTCTCTCTTTTTTAAATAAATCTATCAAACAACAAACAGCGTAAGTGAGGTGTTGGGGTTTTCTTTTTCTCTTTTGCATATGTGTTGTTGAAAAAGGGTATGGCCTTTTCATAAGCATTGTGTGCAAAAGAATTTTTAATAAAGTGAGCACAAGGACAAGGACAGGAAACACATCAGATCTGCTTCAGTTGCCCTGGCTGGCCCCCTGTTACACACTGAACTACTGGCTTGTAGACACAATGCAGGTTTTAGGTATAATGACATCATAGCCAACAGACTTTAGGGACTCCCAAAGCCTTGTCAGTGAGGACAGTTCTGTCTGCTAGAGGGTGGCCATCACCTCTTGAGTTATAAGATTTAGAAAGTCTGGTCCCTTCTAAATTTCGCATTTTCCCTCTAGACTGGTAACTCACCCGGCCTTTGTTTCCCAGCCTCCCTTGTACCAACTAGTCTAATCTGGCCCATCCCAGCCAATGTCTGGCATTCACATACCCCCAATAGCCACACATACCCAGTGGCCACAAATACTCAAGCTGCTCAATCTCAAAACCTTTCAGCCTGCCCTGCAAGTGTCATCAAGACAGGATCCCCGGAGCACCGGGCTGAGGGTCCAACCTCTCACTGGCGGGGCTGGGAAGCCTCTCCTTTTCGGCGGAGGAGATAGGAAACTTGGGTCTGCTTTTTAGGTTCTGAAAACAAGCCAGAGTGGAGAGAAAGAGTTAACACCAGACTTAGTAAAGCTTTTAAGACAAGACCTGTTACATGAGATCTAGACAGATGCCGGGAACTTTTCTGCAGATATCTGAGGTCTATGAAAGGGCTGGGAGAAAAGAGGGGAGTTGCTACATGGGAGAGATTTGCCATTATTACAAAAACTGGCTAAGTGGCTTGTTTCCATTACACGACCTCACTGGTCACTGTTGTCGGTCGTGCTGTTCCCTTTCTCTTTTTTCTCCTGGGTTTTGTTACCCTTCTTCTTTTTCTTCTTTTTCTTGGTCTCCTCCTTTTTGCCGAAGGTTATGAAGTCACTTTTGTCAATTTGGCTGTTAGCAGGCTCCTGCCGGATGGAGATGATTGCAGGAGATCCTGGGATAATGAATTTGTCTGGCAACTCACCGGGGCCGGATTGCTTGGGGTTGCCTGGTCCATATTTAAAGGTCCAGCTGTTGCTATTGACACCAGCACCAACTGGAGGGGACACCTCTCCGGCCTCTGGTTCTGAAAGACAAGGCATTAAAAGTCAGGAACAGAGTCAACACATGCCTTCCACACCACATTAGTGGGTAGAATACAGGAAACTCTACATAGGCCTGGGCCCCAAGAAACTGTGGATCATTCCTCAAGTCTAAGGACAAGGGCAATGTTTGAAAACAAGCAGGAAGGCAGATTTTCTCACTAGAGGTTCTAGAAATCTAATTTTCTAGTAAAATACGTATTTTGGTTCTTTGTGAAAAATTTCCTAAAGGATGTGTTTATGATTATCTCGCCTGGGAATGGTGCAGGAAGTGTGTTAGATTAAAGCAGAATATGCAACAAAGTACCTAGGAATAGCTTTAACCAAGGAGGTGAAAGACCTGTATACTGAGAACTATAATACATTAATGAAAGAAATTGAAGACACAATAAATGGATATTCCATGTTCATGGATTGGAGAAACTAATATTGTTAAAATGTTCATTCTACCCAAAGTAATCTATCAATTAATTCAATACAATCCCTATCAAAGTTCCAACAGCATTTTTTTTTTACAGAAATGAAACAAACAACTCTAAAATTTATATGGTATCATAAAAGATTCCAAATAAATAAAGCAATCCCAAGAAAGAAGAACAAAACCAGAGGCATCATGCTCCCCAATTTCAAACTATATTACCAAGCTAGAGTAATCAAAAAAGTATATTGGCATAAAAACAGACACAGAGGTCAATGGAACAGAATGGAGAGCCCAGAAATAAATTCATGCATATATGAGGGGGACCCCAAAAACAGCAGAATTTATTTTAAAATTATGGAGGGGAAGCCAGGATGGCTCAGTGGGTTGAGCACTCACTTTGCAGCCCTGGGGACCGAGGATCGAATCCCGGCCCCAGCCCGTGCGGACCCATGTGCTGAACTGGGGAGTGCCCCCAGTTCAGTTCTCACCAGGGTGAGACCCCGGCCCAGTTCCTGCCCTGTGCAGCCCTGCACCCACCTGTGGAATGAAACTATGTGGAAAAACCAATGATGTACAACTATGGAGACTGTTCGGGGCCCTCCCCCTTCTCTCTGTCTCTGTATCTCTCTCTCTCTCTCTCTCTCTCTCTGCCAGAAACAATAAAAATAAATCTTTAAAAAATTATGGGAATGTAGGGACAGCTCAGAAGGTTGAGCGCTTGTCTTGCAACCACAAGGTCTGGGGATCGAATCCATGCAAACCCATGTACTGAACTAGCCCCACAACTGGTAACTGCTGAGATGGTGGCAAAGGTTCTTGCCTCCCATGTGGGAGGCCTCCAGTTCAGTTCCCACCCCGCACAGCCTCACATCCACCTGTGTGAAATGAAACTGTGTCACAACTAATGATGTGCAAATATGGAGACTGCTCTGGGCCCTCCCCCTTCTCTCTCTCTCACCTTTCAAACAATAATTTTTAAAAAGAATTTTTTTGATTGTGTATTTATGCTTACATATTTAAACTTTAGTCACCTTTTCCACTGCTCAAAACAGTTTTTGAACTCATCGATTTTGATGGCTTTTAGTGCTTCTGCTGTTTTTTGTTTCACCTCTTCCATATCGGCAAAATGTTTCCCTTTGAGAACTTTTTAATCCAAGGAAACAAAAAAAAAGTGTCACTCAGGGCGAGACCAGGTGGATAGGGAGGGTGGGGTCATGCCGTTTTTTTGGTCAAAAACTGCTGAACACTCAGTGCAGTGTGGGCAGGAGTGTTGTCATTCTGCATATTGTTTGTGTAAATTACCCATCATGAAATAAGCAAGCACGTTAAGAGTCTCCAAAAAAAAAAAAATTCACTAAAGTTGAAAATAGCCTCTCATAACACTGCCAGCTGGTACACTGATGCAGATGGGTTCCTAGAACACCCACCTAGAGGGGAAAGCCTGTACTACAAGGGGCCGTCCTCCAGAAGATAATTCTGTTTTTTAGGGTTTTTTTGGTCCCCCTTTAAATGGTCAGTTAATTTATGACAAAGGAACTAAGACTATACAATAGGCAAAGGACAGTCTCTTCAATAAATGGTGTTGGAAAAACTGAACAATCACATGTGAAAGAATGAAACTGGACCACTATCTTACACCATACACAAAAATTAACTCAAAATGGATTAGAGCAGGGATTCCCAACCCCGTGCCCGCGGGCACCATGGCGCCTGTGGCCCGATTTGTGTGCACCCGCCATTATTTGACTGCATCAGAAGTTTTTCATAAACACTAAGTAAAACTATAATTTATTTTTATACATTTGTTAGAATTTTAAAATACTGTCTGAGTATCTACACAGGTTTATTATATTCATTGGTATGTTTGCGATATCGTATGTATAAGTTTTTCCCTAGCTTTTGCCTTTGTACATGTCGCGTCTTGTTTAGCCGCTGCACTCTTTAAACTCTCCTCCACCCAACTGGGAGACGCGAAGTTGCCATTTTGATTGCGGTTGCTGGACTGATCAGGTCGTGACAGTTAGCTAGGATCACAGTGTTTTGATATATTCGATTTTAAATGAACTAAAAGTGAGGTAGGTAATCTATTATTATGGTGGCAATTTGATATGATATTGTAGTTCTATAACTATTTTTATTTTTATTTTTTTAGCCCTAAAATGAGTGGACCAAATAAGAGAAAACGAACCTATAATTTTAACACAGACTGGGAGGAATCATATTGTTTCATTAATTTAAAAGGTAAATGCCTTTGCCTGTTGTGTGGCAGTAGTATTGCAGTGCTGAAAAAACATAATGTTGAATGTCACTTTCAGACAAGTCATACCACTTTTGATACGAATTATCCACTTAAATCTGAAGTAAGAAAGAAAAAAATAAATCAACTAAAATTAAGTTTAACTACTCAACAGACTGTTTTCACTAGACATGTGGAAAAATCTAAAAAGGCAACCATTGCTTCTTTCCAACTTTCTCACACGCTCGCAAAGAAGAAAAAACCTTT